>RQTK01000014.1:191992-277550 GCA_003991915.1 Elysia chlorotica
ACTGAATTTTAAATAATATCTGTTTTGTATGGCGTTTCAACTTTTTGTTTCCTTTTTACGAATATATTTTTTTAAACACAGCATTTCGATAAACAGAAATCGATGACGCGCTTGTTGTTAGATTGTTTACCGTAACTTACAAAAAGTCATTATATGTATGATAATTATCAATGTTCATGAATTACATTTCGACCTGGGCAAGGGGTGTGAATGTGCGGCTTCTAAAAAACATGTCACAGACTTTGATCCCGACCAGACTGCCTGTGATTTCTACTGTTCAATGTGTAACATGACCAGCTGAGACAGAAGCCCTGGTATCCTCGATCTGCGCAACAGCACATACAAAATGTCAAACTAGTCGCGGTATTGGTCACCGCAGAGCATCCCCTTTATGAACAATCATGGAAGTTGTTCATTTAACAAGGAGGTAGCTTCTTACACCGGCAAGAGATCGATATATATACTATATATATGACAGTACTTGTATAACCATTTTAAATTAATGACCTCCTCAAAACAATTTTAAAGATGAGATAATAATGTACCGTGTCCTGTATCCAATAATATTGTGTGGTGCACGTAGTACGTGAGGGGAAAGAGAAAGAGGGATATATAGATAGATAGATAGACAGATAGATAGATAGATAGATAGATAGATAGATAGATAGATAGATAGATAGATAGATAGATAGATAGATAGATAGATAGATAGAGATGTATTTCTAAACGTTCAACGAGAGCACCCTGTAGGCTATAGAAATTAACCTTTGACAATTTAACGAGATGCCACACTGACACAGTGGTCATCCTATGCATGTAAGGATGCATTGACACCTGAGAGGTCACCTTTATGTACGCTTAGACTGACACCTATTCAACCAAAAGGACAAATTATACATTTTTTTTTATACATTACCGATCTTAGGGTTCGAAACGGGGACTTCCCGATTGGAGATCAACACTCTACCACGTAAATCAGTTTGCCCCGAGATACGAGAGAGAGAGAGAGAGAGAGAGAGAGAGAGAGAGAGAGAGAGAGAGAGAGAGACACAGAGACAGAGATTAGCATAGAAAAGGGGCCTTTCCCCTTCCTAGATTTACAGAGAGCGCTCTCTCACCTTGCTTTACGTTCCTCTCTGAAATTCTCCAAGGCGAATCATATGTGGCGACAGGGATTTTTTTTTTGCGCAGACCATAAAAAATCGCCGACCGGTGATTATGATGCAGGACTAGGTTAGGGTCAGTCCCAAAGCCGATAAAATTCCTACCTGCTTCAATGTATTGACCGTAGCAAGGCGACAAGGGAGGACGCACCATGCAGCCCCCGGCCCTTCCTAATCAGTACCTGCATTATCACGGATACCACTGGTTCCATCTATAAGTTATTACAGGCTTTGCGCTTACGGCATCGCGTGGTTTGCGGGGACAGTGGTGAGAACGAAGACCATATAATACAAGAATCCAGGCCTCCTTGAATTCAAACCAAGTCACCGGTTTGACGAAAGTGAAATAGATCTATATGTATTTTTTTTTTTTTGGTGCATAAAAAGGGTAAAACTAACAGTGATCTACTTTAATCATTACCATAAGTACTAAAACAGAATGATACTCAGAGAGTATTTTTTGTTCAGTCTGCTCAGCTTAACAGCATCAATGTAATTGGTCCACTTCAGCCGTCATTGCTCATTACTAAAGGGGTGTTCATTATGTCCTTAGCTTGACCTTGAAGCAGTTGTACTAGAGTAAAGAAATTTTGTGGGTAGCTAGATCATCTATGTTGAACACGGCATGCAAAATTTGGGGAAAATCGGAATTTTTTTTCTGCACCTTTTAGCGCATCAAGTAAAACAACCCCTAGGAAGTTGTCATTTGTTGTTTACAAATTGTCTGCCATGGAGGCCGTTGAATATCGCTCTGTCATCAAATTCCTTCACTTAAAAGGACAAACCCCCACGGAAATTCATCAACAGATGGTAGAAGTTTATGCTGAAAAGTGCCCTAACTACAGTACGGTGACTCATTGGGTGAGAAAGTTCAAATCTGGCTTTTTGTCAGTGATGGATGAACCTCGCGAAGGCCGGCCAACATCTGTTGTGACTGAGAAAAACGTGTCCACTGTGGAGGGACTAGTAAAGCAGGACAGGCGAATAACAGTCAAACAGTTAGCAAGTGAAACCAGGATCAGCGTAGGTTCAGTTGAAAAGATTCTTCATGATCACCTCAATCTGAACAAGGTCTCAGCTCGATGGGTACCAAGGTTATTGACCGCTGATCAGAAGAAAGAGAGGGCTGATTGTTGCAAACATCTTCTTCGGTTAGAAGCAAATGACGACTTGTTCTTTCAGAAAATTGTAACCATGGATGAGACTTGGATCTATCAATTCGATCCAGAGCCGAAAAACGCGTCTATGCAATGGAAAAGACCCTCATCGCCCCCACCAAAGAAAGCAAAGGTCACACAATCAAGTGGCAAGGTCATGCTGTCTTGTTTCTGGGACTGTGAGGGCATCATAATGACTGACTACATGGAAAAGGGGAAAACAATCACTGGAGAGTATTATTCAGGGTTACTAAAAAGACTGAGATCTGAATTAGTAAGAAGAAGACGGGGAAAGCTTCGAAACGGAGTCCTGCTTTTGCATGATAACGCTCCTGCTCATCGAGCACGACAAGCCGTTGAGACAGCTGATCAGTGTGGCTATGAAATTCTTCCCCATCCACCATATTCACCGGATTTAGCTCCATCAGACTTCTGTCTGTTCCCAAACCTTAAGAAATCCATAAAAGGGCGCCGTTTTGAAGACATTGAAGATGCGATTTCTGCTGTGGAAGAGTGGTTTCAAGCGCAAAATGACACGTTTTACTCTCAAGGACTTTTGAAGGTCAAGGACAGGTGGCAGAAATGTGTAACTATGCAGGGTGACTATGTAGAGAAATAAATGTAAGTGTGCCAAATTTTAAGTCTCTGGGTTTATTCCTTCATTGTCATGCTAAGAACATAGTGAACACCCCTCGTACATAAAAAGGGTAAAACTAACAGTGATCTACTTTAATCATTACCATAAGTACTAAAACAGAATGATACTCAGAGAGTATTTTTTGTTCAGTCTGCTCAGCTTAACAGCATCAATGTAATTGGTCCACTTCAGCCGTCATTGCTCATTACTCCAACTGTAGGGTATAGGACAGACATAAATACATACCGAGGATGCTAGTGACCGTAAACTAGATTTATAATTTCCATGATTATAATAATTATATGCACTAACAACGCCAACACGTTAAAACAAGCACCATTCAACGCATCACATATAAAAAGTCTCGTCCGCCTTCCATGAACGATTGAACAGGATGCCGTTGTGTGTGTGTGTGGGGGGGGGTGTTTTTTTTATTTTCATCTTCTATAAAGGGTGGAAAAGGACGAGAGTTTCCCACCCCAAAAAAAACGTTTTTTTTCACCAGCTTCTATGACCGGTGGAAAAAGACGCAGCCTATCCTCGTACCGCGTACTGTCAAACCGTGTAAATGATATCCCCCCCCCCCCCTTTTTTTTTAAATTTCTATGAACACTATTACGTCAGGAGTTATCGCCGTGTCAACCGCAAGGCTTGTATTAACAGCGTGGACGCGGAGACAAGTTTACAATCAGCAGCCTCTGCCAGTCAGTTTGCCCAGTTGCAAGGCCAACGCCTACCTGCAACCTGGGAGTCCAGGGATTGGCCATGGGAGTCCAACCTTCTTGATCCATCACCCAGTGATTTTTTTTACGATAGACACAAGACGGTTAAGAATGAATAGGCATACAAGCAAGGAAAGGGTAGAGATCATGCAGACATGTCGTTCTGCGCTCTGGCTTTTAATACTTTTATTTATTTTATTTTTTGGGGTTTTTTTTTTTACCTTTATGTTTCATTTACTGGGAATGTGTATGTTAATTTTTTTTCTCCAAATTTTAGGGCAAGACGGTAAAATATTTTCAACTTATAACCAGCGAGGCTTGGAGCCAATGACGATAAACAACAAAAAACATCGTACCTAGGGGGCTTGATTATGTCATACGTTTTCGTCCAGTGGACTGCAAAGCTTACTTTGCGCCGGAGGGGCGACAAAATTAAACATTGATCAGATCCACTGTTATTATTGCTAAGCTACATCCGTTGATTTTCATCCATGGTATTCTCCACAAGCATGGTAAGAGTACCTCGTCATGATTACAATCATAATGAGGGACAGATTAAAAATAATAATAATAAAGCAGATACAGAGATAGGTTTTCCTCACTTCCCCTTCGCTTCCGCCTCCATACTCAACACAAGCGTCAAGCGGTTTCCCTAGCAACACGCTGGCAGTGGCCCGCGTGACCACAAAGCTAGCTTAGAGTTGCAGAAGACAGCTAAATGTAACTTTGTAAGCGCGGCTCGAACACCGCCCTTTCCCACTACGCTCAGCCTCGGATATGTGGTTTTCAGGGCGGTATTTCAACCTGTCTTTTCCATCCGGAAACAATCGGCTGATTCCGTGAATTGCCGAGGGTTGTAGAGGCGCTCAGAAAAAAAAGTAGCGATAGAATTTTAGAAACCGATAATTGTTTACATGAAAAAATAAACCGCATTGAGTATAATACATCTAAATGGTTAAGACATTTTTAGATTTACAAACGAACAACACTTACAATGTAAATAATGGGCATCTATTTATCTATACAATGAACACGGGGTACATTGAACCTCCGCAGGCCTGCTTCTTTTATACAGATCCATTACACAACAAAAAAGAGAACATTGGAACTCCTAATTGAACATTGCATTGCACTTTTGCAAGCTAAATAATGTTCATGATAGACAAAATTCTTAAATATTTTTATGAGGATTTGAGACTCGACATACAATGTACTTTTTTCTTTTTCTAAGAGGCTACTTTTTGTAACAAACCCTTTACCAAAAGCATTATTAATATGAATATAGTCCTAATAGGCTATGTATAAATATTAATCAATATCTAGGGGGGAAAATAGCATTTCAGTCGTATTTGTATTGTATTTTAAATTATAATCTATACATTTTCAACTTTGATATCAGATGTTTTTTTAGATTGGGTCATTTAATTTTATTTTCCTTCAATAGATTGAGACTTAGTTATTTTTCAACGTCTTAAGTGGATGTATAAAAGAGGAATTTAAAGTAAAGCCATCAATATTCATTCAAATGATGATAAGAACCTTCTCGAATAAACTTTTCTTCTTGTAAAAATTCTCTCTTTCGGTTTTGTTTTCTCCATGACTGTAAATGGCACGTTGAACATAAGGTGTTCAATGAACTGGATCTATGTCTACGTTGTTCTTTGTCAGAAATAATACTTACAACACTCCAAATAAAAAAAAAAGAATAAAAAATGAAAAGAAAAATTACTATGGAGTAGTCATAAGAAGATGACAAAAATGTCCTCCTCAACTACATTTATGTATAAATCGACCATAGAAAGACCATTATAATCTTATGTGTATCGAAGATGAGTATCAGAAGCCTTTCAGTTGCCACTTCATGAAACAATGAAAAAAAACAAACAACAAAGGCACCCTTGGATACAGATTGGTTGCTTTCGCATCCCTAGCTCAGATAATTGCGCGAGTACAACATGCACATCCCCATGCACTGATCACAAGCATCAGTGACATAGAGTCGAGTCATGGACCACAGGAACATGAAGCACCATGACTTGTTATTCAGTGAAACTAGATGGCTACCAAAGACACTCGTCTGCAGCCATACTTGTAATAAGTGTCGCAAAATTCATCAATTCACAGTTTTGCCTTGTTTATGAGATATCAAAATAGTACTTACGCTTTTGAACGCAACCCAGAGGAGAAAATAGTTTTACTTGGACGCCCATAAGAAAATTAACAAAACTTATGCTAGTTTAATAGTATCGTATAGTTAATTTCAAGATCGATAGCTCTTGGCCACTGCTACCACCCCAATTTTTTTTTTCTAAGTTACAAAACGTACCAAGCATTTATGAGAAGTCTGCAAGTGGTCCTTATGAAATTTCAATAGGCCGGCATTATCCCACCCATGAAGATGTTACATTTAGCAATTTCATCAGTGAGAAAGAGAGACAGGGACCAAGAACCGACTTAAGGACTGCAGGTCAGTCCAAAAATTCTTTATAATTGTGTTAAAATTAAAAAAAAGAAAAAAAAAGACAACAACATTTCATTCTGATCCAGTGCCCTGAATTATGCTTAAAACATACAGGATGTAAATTTTCAAAAATGGGTTTAGGAATCTAACTTTTAAAACATAATTCTTTAAGTTGATATATAAAGATATGTGTAAATGGCATTCCAAGCATTACACTCTTTCCCTTTGCCTGGGTTTTTAAATGGAACTTAAACACTTTGATTTATCTTACCTTGGCCAGTCACTGAGTCATTTTTCCACTTATCCATGTTATCAATAATGATTTTAGAGATCAAATCCCGCAAATTTTTGTGAAATCCATCTGAGAATAACATGGAACATAAAGAAAAATATTTAGACAGTGGCTGATAACAACAAAATCAAGCAGAGTTGAAACAATAAAACAGGAAATATTTTCTTTCATGCATGATGTATTTTAACACTGTTAACTTTTCATTAAGCTTACTACTCATGACTTAACTTTACTACCCTATTTGCATTGTATACAGTCAATTCATACTTGACAATATATGTATGTAAAGAACGTCTTCAAGATGTATATTAAGCATGAAGGCTACACACTTAATTAGTTTTACAAACATATACATGTATCCTTATTTCAAGCCATCTGGGTGACTAGCTTTGATCGCACTGACATAATTCTAACATAGAAAGAAAATCATGCTAATCTGTAAAAAAAAATAATTTCATGGTAGGCAAAACAAGACAAAAAAGTATTTCAGTTTGAAATATTGCATTGATAATATAAGTTTTTGTTATACAGTTTTAACTACTTTACAGTTAAAAAGTTTTAAACACAAATACTTGTGTTGATGTACTTGCGATATTGATCAACGAACTGCAAAAATTCAAACATTTATGCTTGAACTGGCTTTTAATCCTGCCCACTCAACCAGCTAAGTAATCCAAACTTTTTCTAAGTATAATGAAATAAAAAATTGCTCTTTTTTTCCAGGAAGCTCGCAATTTAAAAAAAAAAGAAATCACAATATCTATCTTTCAATAGCATGCATGCATGAACAACTACATTTTCTCATGATTGAAACATTCATGCCCTCTTCTATCAATTAACACCTAAGCTCACACTAACCTGGAAATAGTCCGAAAATATCTTGAGGCTGTTTTGAGCCTTCAAAAACAGCAGTCTTTATTAAGTGTCCCAAAGTATTGATACACTGAAAAGAGATGTCACATTTTAGCAAATAATTTATCATAAAAAGAGATATTTTGTTGATGTCATGTGAGTAATGTTTTGTGATAAATGACATTCCATCTAATTTCAAGAAAACAAATCTATTAAGATATGTATTACATATATACTTTTAGAGATCAGATATGAATAGAGTTTGATTTTAATTAAACAACCTTGTCTGTGATCTGTATTATTCTTTAATGGTGAACTGGGTATGCATGAAAGGCTCAACAGAAAAAAAGACTATGCAATCATACAAATGTCCCCATATCTTTCAGCTCACATGACTTTACTGTAATATATTTTTGAAACTTATTCTAATTTCTATGACATTTAATCAGTAGAACACCTCTTTGTAAACCAACTCAAGTGAGTCATATTAATTATTATGGACATGTAAAAAGTGATATGGACATTTTATTTGAAAGATCAAAAGCTGAAGTTTTCAAATCTGGAATTAAGTTAATTCTATCTTTGTTGGTTCAAAATATATTATGAATGTTGGAAAAACCCTGAAATAAAGTAACTTCATGGGCGTTACTGGCAAAATACTGTGACTCTTTTGAGTAAAAGGAGAATAGCATGCCAGTAATATTGCCTGTCTTTCTGTCGAGTTTGTTATATATATATATCATATCTTTTGTCTATTGATAAAGAAGTGAAGAACAAACAAAACATTCAAAAAATATAATACTATTTCAAAACGTACCAAAAATATATAAACATTTTTGGAAAAAGAGCAAAATTCAAATTTCCCTCCCGGCAAATGTTATAAAATCTGACTTAAGATTTTCAGGGTAAATAATGTATTGATCAGCAATGAGATATAACTGCGATATTTACTAAAAATCATTTCTTAACTTACCTGCCTGGTCTCATTCAAAGAGACCCCAAGAGTTTTTGACACGTCCTTCAGGACAGCGTCTGGTATGTGCTGCGCACCCCTCTTCCTGTAGAGAAATGCTTGCTGACACAGTTCAACCATTTGCTGTTTCGAAGATAACTGCAGAGGAGGAAACATAATTATGTGCAGGAATTGAGGGACTTACTAGGAGGTGATTATATTTCCAACCACAAAACATAAATAAGATCAATTATTTTTTTCATAATGAAACTCATTGATCAGTCAATCTCAACTTTTCATGGATTCAAGTCTCCTTTCACTTTCATGTACCTATTATAATTTACCATAGAAACATTTAGAGAACAATTTCATTTAAATAGATTTCAAGATTGTAAACTCATTGTAAAGATAGGTGAACGGTGTTTCTTTCCTTCTCTCCTCCTCTCTCTCAGCTTATCACTCTCTTGCCCCCTCTTTCTTTCTGTCTTTCACTCCACCCTACTCCCTCTCCTTTCCCACTACCTCTTCTCCATTTCACCATTCTTTCTTTCTTTCCTTTCTATCACTCACCCTCTCACTTATTCTTTCATACTCTCTCACACCCTATATCATTACGAATGTCTCTATCTCTTTCTTTCCCCGTACTCTCTTCTATCTCTATCTCTTTATTTATTTATTTATTTATTTATTTCAACCTTCCCATACTCTCTCTCCCTCCCTCACATGGGTGCAAATGTAAAGGGTATGCAATCTCCAGTTGTAGGATCATATGTTCAATTTTATTTAATTTTCTCAAAATTAATTCTGATTCCTTAACAAGAGCATTGACCATATAGTTATCTAGAACCGTTAGGAGGTGTGTTGTCTGATTTGCGGTAACGCCGGATCCAAATCAAACAAATCTTTTTGTCCCCCATCACTTGTTAGTCCGTGGGTAGGGAACTTGAAGAGTTTGACATGCAGGTATGAACATCTGGCTGCTCTGGACTTAGAAACATGGTCAATGCACTGACTAGAAAGTAGGAGTTGACCATTCACGTAATCTGCCTGCATACAATGCCTCGTTAGATTCATTTGTTATCTCTCTCTTTCTCTGCCTCTGTTTTTTACGACCTCCATTTCTCTCTCTCTCCCCCTTCTGCTGCCTCACCCTGGCCCTCTCTGTATGTTTGTCTGTGTATCTCTCCCCTCTCACATGAGCGGGGAGGTGGCCCAAGGGTAGAGTGTGACGTCTCTAATGAGAGAGCTACAAGTTCTCACCATTTTTATTTTTTTTTACGAATTAATGCATTGTAAAGAATGATGTGGCGACTATGAGTGCCTTTACCTCAATAATTTAATGTTCTGAGATAAATATTAATAAAGTTCCACAATCTGAGATAAAAATTAATAAAGTTCCACAGTTAGACTTAGAATGTAAAAAAAAACAACTAACAAAATAAAAAAACAATTTAAAAAACACGAACGTAAAATAATTCACAGATTACTAGATCTATTAAAAAAGTATTATTTGAGAACTGATCACTTGATTACCAACTCCTCCTGAATTCATTTTCTAATATCTTCTCCATCTGTTGCAACCCACATCCTCTAGATCTATTAAAAAAGTATTATTTGAGAACTGATCACTTGATTACCAACTCCTCCTGGATTCATTTTCTAATATGACCACTGTACAAAGAAAAACAACAAAATATCTGACATTTTAGAAAAAGACTTACCTTCAGCAGTATACTGAGGGTTGAATAGTCATTTCTCATTTTGGTCTTCTGTGGAATGAACGATAGCTCATAGACAGCCCTCGTTACTCAGTCTATTGAAGTAGATCTAGCTTTGTGTTTAATTAAAACTGTCAACTAGATTATGATCAAGTGTGAACTGAGACGTATTTGTAAGTACCACAGTGAGCGACCATAAAACATGCAGATCGGTTAGATTAGATACACCTGATCAAGGTAAATATTTTCCTTAACATGCATGTTATACATAGGTTTAGATTTAAAGGTGTAAATCGGATTTTAGAATCAAATGCAATAATAATTATAAGGATTATAAACCATTAGTTTCGCTTTCACCTTTCAATAGATGGGCGTTAACTTCCGGTGGTGGTGAACGTGTCTTCGCAGGGAAACGAGTGGTTTCACAATCATACTTTATCTTTCTATAATATCAGTCACAGAAAAAAAAAAATAACACGATTCTATGCACATCCAAACCTTACAAAAAATTTCGTTTAGCATACATATGATATAAATCCCGATCCCTCTCAAAAATAGTGTTTTCATGCTTTGAGAAAAGAAACAACAAACAAACTTTTAACTTTAACAATGTGTCGTGATTTGCTTTCAGCAGTCAGGCAGGATGAGATTTTCGCAAAACCCGCAAAACATTAAATTTCAGATCCACTTATAATTAACCCAGTGGTCTTCTGCCTCTCCTAAAATCTAATTTATGAAATTGTGTCGTAATTTGCTTTCAGCGGCCAGGCAGGATGAGATGTTCTCCCAAAATCGCATTTATGAAATAAAATAAACTTTGAGGCATACATTAGATTATTCATTTATTGTGTTTGTCCCTAAATCTATTTGCGTCCATTGGCAAGTGTTGATGTGTCCGAATTATACAAGTTATAGTATAATTTATACTGCTTGTCTTTGGTGCGATTTGGATTTTCACAACTAAGATAGCAAGATCTACTTATAATTAATCCAAGTGCCTGCCTCTCCCAAAATCTAACTTATAAAATGCAATAAAGTTTGAGGCATACACAATGATTGTGTTTGTTTGTCCCTAGATGTCTGTGCTTCTGTTGGCATAAAAGGCGGTTTGATGCCGCTGCATTTACAATTCGAGGCCACTCGAGGGTTCTAATCCCACAAAGCGCACTCGTTGATTGACCATTTCCACTAAAATTCTACTTCTACCACCGTGGAAAAATATCTCTAAATTCCAGATCTAAAAGGGATATAGGTAGTAGTAGTAGTAGTAGTAGTAGTAGTAGTAGTAGTAGTAGTAGTAGTAGTAGTAGTAGTAGTAGTAGTAGTAGTAGTAGTAGTAGTAGTAGTAGTAGTAGTAGTAGTAGTAGTAGTAGTAGTAGTAGTAGTAGTAGTAGTAGTAGTAGTAGTAGTAGTAGTAGTAGTAGTAGTAGTAGTAGCTACATGTAGTAGTAGTAGTGGCGGTGATGGTGGTAGTAGTGGTAGTAGTGCAGCAACAGTAAAAGTGGGTGGGCTGGTTTCTTAACTCACAACGTCAGCAGCAAAGCTATGTCGTGAACAGTTCCTGAGACGAACGTCTGACACTTTAAGTGTTTAAGTGCCACACAGAGACATGTCGATACCAGACTCCTGATTGGTCGCCGGTCACATTATATTGGTTCGAATCCTACGATGGCCAGATTTATTAATTTTTGCCCAATTTTGTCCCCTGGTTGGATGTGTGTCACTGTCAGACAGCAGTCATGGTATCCCCGCCTGTCTCGTACATAATATTTTCAGACGTCAGTCTTGGGGTCCGACCACAATATAGCCTATATAATGCTGAGGTTGGACGTTAAACCAACTCAACTCAACTCGAACTAGATCTAACTTTGTGCCTCGCCCGTTTTCAGTTTTATGATGTCTTTTTTTCCTCGGTTTCGGCCTTGTTTCGACTCAAGCACACATTAAGTGGAAACACAGTGGAAGTCACCCCTTCCCTACAAATCGGCGACATAAAACTGCGCGGGAAAACGGGCGAGCTGGTAGAAACAGAGTGATGGTCACACCTTCCCTCCAAACGTCTATCAACTGAGCGACAAAATCACGTGACGAGAAAAATTCCCAGTTGTGTGTTATTATTGCCTAGAGTAGAACTAAGTAGAAGCATCGTCTCATTTTATTTGTTTCATTTATACTTATAGGAGGTGGATGTGAATAAAGAAATACTTCAATGGATGATACTAAAATGGCTGCACTCAAAAAGAAAAAAATAGACGACGCTACTGGGTCCATCAAATAAATCAACGCCGTAATCAATACGGTGAATACCATTATCTGATGAAAGAAATACTCGCAGATGAGGAAAAATGTGTGCAGTACACTAGAATGAAACCAGCCACATTTCAGCTTCTGCTTTCAAAATTAGGACCACATTTACAACACTTTTAGAAAAAAAGACAACAAATTTCAGAAAGCCATTGGCGCCTGTGGAACGCTTGATCATCACCTTAAGGTAAGAATAACAAAAATATATGACACTAGATAACTATATATTTATACTTCAAAGATACAGTGCTTGAATTTAAATTAATCAGGCCGTTAACAATAGAATCCAAGGCGTTGCTGTTTTATATATGCTGCAAATAAATTAGATCTGGGAGCTCAGCCAGTATCTGACAATATCTATCTCGGCCTACAGCTAGGTACTCACACCATTACTTAAAGAAATGTATGTGCAGTGTCGTTCCCAAAACAACGACAGAGAAGAGGCAAAGACTCGAAGCTAGGGCCTGTCTGTGTGTGAACCAGTGGTAGCTCAAACAAACAAACAAACAAACAAGCAAGCAAAAGCAAGTAACAACTCACAATAAACACATAAAATCAAAGACGTATGGTGCGAACTTAATTAAATTTATGAACATATTTGAAAACAAAGCAAAAAGTAAAAAAAGAAACAAGAACCGAGTCTTCCCTTCCAAATAGGGAGCACAACATGGTTCAGAACATAGTATCACTATCAGCGTGGGATGTTGAGTGCTGATGATATTGGTACCGTACGCTCGCGCATCTCCACCGAAGCTCTGTCTGTGGGTAGGTGGCGAGTAGATCTACTGGTATTGATATCCATTACTCGCCGGTGCCCCTCTTACTGGTGTGTTGGCGATCCTTTGCTCGCTGCTTCGCTCTTGATGATATGTTCCAAAACGATGTTCAGGATTTTGCCTTGGCAAGCGATTTTATTAGTTATGTCCATCCTTCTCATTTTTGGTACAAGACTTTTAAAAAAATATTCATCCTCATCCAACTCTTCACTTTTCTGTGACTCCTTTCTTGCCCCGAGACGCTGCACTGCTCGAAGCATTTCTCTCTCGAAGTCGGTTCTTTTCCGTTTTCGACTCTGGGGAAATTTTGGTTGCGGTTTTTCTTCTGCTGATGTTGAAGCTTCGCTAAGTTCAGAGTCCGCAATGGTGTTTGGAGGCAAAGGGTCTGGTGTGCTTGTAGCTTGGCTGAAGGAGAAAGTGAAAGAGGTCGAGCTGGCCTGAGACATGTTGTCATCTCCATTGTCAATGTCTTCGTCCGAAGAGATTGCCGTCACGTTGGAAGCAGTGTTTCTGTCACTTATGAATGGTAAAATGAAAAGCATCCGGTCATACAGGTACCACTTCTTTTTTTTACCACCTGCAGATCCAGATTTACAGGTTGTCGTTTCGCGATGGGTTTTTAGAAAGTAGTCTCTCAGTTTTTTCCAGCGTTTACGACTTTCAGCTTCTGTGGACAAATGGAGATCAATTCATTTAGATTAATGTATTGCAAATTCAAATACATAGATGTTAATATCTTTGACATTTCTCATTTGATTTTTTTGTTGTTGAAAATTTAAAGCTGTCGTCAGAAGAAAGCCATGTGTCCCCTTCCTTTCATTTTCGGGCTGGCGTTTCAACAATAAGAGGAATCGTGCAAGAAACATGCACAGTGATATGGAACGTTCTTCAACCAGAAGTAATGGCGATGCCAGACAAGGAGCAGTGGCTACAGATCGCGGCTGATTTTTTATGAAAGATTCAATTTTCCCCATTGCGTTGGTGCCATCGATGGGAAGCACATCCGCATCAAAAAGCATTTCAATTCTGGGTCCCGATTCTATAATTATAAAGGTTTTTTTCTCAATCGTCTTATTAGCTGTCACGGATGCAAGCGGAAATTTGTACTCATTGATGTAGGCTCTTGTGGAGGCAATAGCGATGGTGGAGTATTTTCTCGCTCAGCATTTGGTAAGCGACTTCTGAAGGACAAGCTTGATTTACCTCCCTGTAAAATCACTACTCTTCCATGTGTTTTTGTGGCTGACGATGCCTTCCCACTTCGTGAGAACATTATGAAGCCTTTTCCACATCGCGGGCTGTCATATGATAAGGAGGTGTTTAATTATCGCTTGTCGCGAGCAAGAAATTGTGTGGAGTGTTCTTTTGGCAGACTAGCTCAGATGTGGAGAGTACTCTTTCGACAAATCGATGAGCAACCTGAAGCTGCTACTATATTATAGTAAAGGCGATCACCATTCTTCACAATTTCATACTGACCAATGAACCCCAGAGATCAGCCCTCAACGAAAGAGATGGACCGACTTTGATTGATCAAGCGAATCAGCCCAATCCGCAAATTCAATCCCCTGGATGTAGAGCTACCAAGAACGCTTTGCGAATTAGGGAAACGTTAAAGGATTATTTTACTTCTACCCAAGGAGCATTGCCCTGGCAAAATCAATTAGGGAAACATTAAAGGATTATTTTACTTCTACCCAAGGAGCATTGCCCTGGCAAAATCGACGTTGCTATTTGCCCAACCCTAATTAAATCGAGATATTTAGGTGCAAAGGAAGTGACAGAATGATATTAGAGAGTAGTGAACACAGAGAGAGAGAGAGAGAGAGAGAGAGAGAGAGAGAGAGAGAGAGAGAGAGAGAGAGAGAGAGAGAGAGAGAGAGAGAGATAGAGAGAGAGAGAGAGAGAGAAAGAGAGAGAGAGAGAGAGATTGCTGTTATTAAACATTCAACGAAAAATTCTATTAATAAATAGATAAATAAATAAATAAATAACACTTACATACGCTATTTATTGGTGTATCAAAAATGCATTCAAAAATAATTTCAATGCTTTTACGGAACTAGGAACTAGATAAAGATCTACATTATGTAGTTAAAGCAAAAAGCGCTATTTAAGAACAAATGACTAGTCTGCTTTTTCTTCTCTGAACTGAATATTTTTAGATGGGTAGCCAACGAGTGATGAATGTAAATAAGATACATGTTACAATATAAATTAAAATTTAACTTACCATCAGAACCGATTTCTTCTGCAATTTTTTTCCATTCTGCATTGAGCAGGTTTCTGTTGCTGTACCCAGGGTCCGTTTTGTCATATAGAAATGGTCTTTTTTCTACAGCAACTATAAGCTTTGTGGTTTGGTCTGTGTCCATATTTGTTTGTAATAATTATAATAAAATACTTGGCACCACAATCCAAAGTGTATTGACTTCAAAACACTACGTCATGGAGGGGTGTGCGGGGGTGGAAATTCCACGCATTCTTCAATGTGTGGGTGTCTGAATCGAATAAAAACTTTTTTTTATGAAATTGTTTATTATGCATTTTTTCAGCATCTGTACGCGTAGACTTTGTTAATTTTGGATCGCTGATTACGAATCTGTTTTCAGATTTTCGCTAGGATCACTGGTTACCGATCTATGTCCAGCTCAAAATACGGGCCTACTTCATTTCCGGTCAACTTTCGCGCGACAACGCACCTGTTGACGCCAGATCTAAGCGCTGCGCTTAGATCTCGCACCATGAGGCAAGGCGGAGAAAGAGGCGGGCTTTTTTTAGGCTTCTACTCTGTTTACTGTAACACTTTTCATATGAAATAAACTCTCGCTGAAAAAAAGGGCCGCTTGGGCGAGATGCTGCGACATCCACTGTGTTTCCACGTTAAGAGAGCCATCGATCAGAATTATTTCGGCGTGTAGGTGAAATGATTCTTTCGTGGCTGAATACACCTATAGATGTACACAGAGCCGCGCATTTCTGTGGGGGTTTTTATCGCCTGTAACGGAAAAAACTCACTGATTCTGCGCCAAACACATGCAGATTGTAGCTTGCTAGTCACATGGGTGCCTGAGTTCACGAATTGAGCGCGAACCTTTCTAATTTTTGCAGTTGTGCGCCGAACCTGTGATAGTGTAGAAGGTGTCTGTACGAGTGCGTTTGTGAACAATTTCCCTTCTATTGGATATTGTTGGTTGCATTCCTTTTTTTTCACCAATCTCCTCGGGATATACTATACAACAGCACAATGCCTGGAACTAAGTAAGTTTTGTTTAGGAGTAGAGCGTTACGGTTTCATAGTAGATTTAGTTTATGTTGGGTGCGTGTATCTAAGATTTAAAATAAAATTAAAATTGATTCATACAACTCTAAATCGAAGGGTCTTTGCTTTTTGTGGGTTTTTTTTTAATTGACCCGCCGTATGAACAATTATTTACATCTATAATTTGGATCACAAGGTCCCTGTAAAAAAAATCAGTATTTAACGTGAAGCTATATCTAGACGTACATTTAGATTTAAGCTAAACTGTAGATTTGCCTCTTAGCGAGTAGATCTATGCGCGTGCGGGAAAAGGAAGCGGTCCTTTGTATACCCCGGTATCTAGAATCAGTCACTCTAGAATCTAGATCTAGATCTATCTTGATCAGATGTAGATCTAGATAAGGCGAGTTTAATTTAGTTTAGAATTAAGGTAGTTCTCCAGAGCCGCAGTAGCCCTGTGGTAACAAATCTGCTTCGACGCCGAGTTCGAGCCCTCGCGATTTTGCTCTCTGTTGCTTGGGTCGGTGTCAGTTAGATTCTAAATGTGACCGGCTGATACAGGAGTCGCGATATACAAGCCCTATTTGTGTGGAGCAGCTTATGTCAGGCGTCAGTCTTGGGCCCGTCCACAATTAATAGGCCTAGCCTAGGACTAGAATGCACCATGACATAGCTTACGAGACTTAAGCTACTTCCCGTTTGACGTTTGTGTTTTATAGCCTTGAACTAGATCTAGATTTAGATACTAGAATCTAGATCTAGTACACGGGGCTATAGCTATGAGCATATTAGTCTAGGGTAGATCTCAGGGTCTGGGTTTTCTCTTTTTAATAATTACACTGATAATGCAGTAAAATACCACCGAGTGGGTTTAGAGGATATAGAATCTAGATAAGGCTTGGCCCTATAGATTTTATAATTGGCTTACGTTGATCGAACATTTCTTTGAAATGTTTTAAATGTTTTGAAGGCTGTAGCTAGATTCTCTAGCGCCTGTGGATGTGCTAGGCAGAAAATTATAGATCTAGTAAATCTGGAGGCCAGGAGGCAAACTGCAATTCTGTGTACTTTTGGGGGGATTTTTCAAACTAGATTTAGATAGATGTAAAACGTTTCCAGGGTTTTCCCTTTGATAGTCTTTATACATACTTCTAGAATCAAGAAAATGCATGTAATAGGGAAAACTATGACAGTATGTATTAGGCCTAGTCTACCACTTCAGTTCATTTATGATTTTAAATAGTTAATACCTAGAAAGAAAGATGTCTAGATTTTTTTATTGCTTTGAGACATTCTGTTTGCAATTTTACTTGCCCTTTGTTTTACTCAGTTCTCTTGGCCTTGAGTTAACTCAAATGTTTCCTTTCTCAGAGACGAGGTTGCCGTTGAGACACCTGAGACTACAACAGAGCCCATTGTGGCAAAGACAGTGGAAGATGTAAAAGCCAAGACAGATGCCGTAAGTTCATTTAGATCTATCTGCAAACTTCCCAGGCATTGTTTTCTAGGCTCTTCAAATTATTGTTACAATCCTACCCGTTAAAAATTAATTGGTCTGATTACTTCTTTATCATTAATTAATGCACAGTATTCCTTACTCACTATGGTCTGGACCACTATAGGGGCCATATTCAATACCAGGGACAAGATTATTTGGGGGATTGAGTTTAGGCTATAAGGCCTATAGCTAATTAAGCTCCTCTACTTGGCCTACATAGGCCTATCTTGTATTTAAGTGGTTGAACCAGATCTGGGTCTATAGCCTATTGTCTCTTTCCTAGAAAATTATTTTTTTAACTATCACCTGAAACTTAAACCGACCCAACTTTGTACATCCGATATCGAATATGGTCACTATCTGAACAGATGTTCTGCATCTCTTGCCATATGATGAAAAAAACCCACATTTGTAAAGTCAGTTATGGTACCACGTCATCTGCATACTTTTTTTTTTTTTTTACATATGTTTGATTTAAAATTACCTATTTTGGCCTGTTAGAGCCAAATTTACATAATCCTGACCATATCCAAAGAAACACATGGATTTGATGAGTGAAATATACTACTGGCATTAAATTGGGGTGTGTTTTCTTAATCTGCTTTACCTCTTTACTGTAGTGGTTTCAGAAAAAAATGATTTAGTTGGCATCACTGTGTGTAAGCTTTGTATGTAGGGCCTACTTATACTGAATTCTCTACTACTGGTTATAATTACCCTACTATACTAAGTTTATTTGACATGTGAGTCATGTCATATTTAGAACCATCTGAATATCTGCAGAAAGTGTATCATTTCCAGATTTTGAAAAAATGCAGAGCTATGTGATTCGAAAATCTTCCAGCGATTCAAATTGAAATGTGGCATTTGTCAGTCTGATATTTTGACTGCATATTGGTCTTAGCTCTATTTTAATTTTTAAAAAGAGATAATGTGGAAGCATCACTTGTCCAATATTTTGACTACAATCATATTGGTATGAAGGGGGAAATAAAGCACTCTGAATAGAAATAACGCTTTCTGCTGATTGACAAATGGCGCTTGATATCACTCATGCCGTGCCCATTTTGAAAATGTTGACTTACCTCGTACACTCTCAAGTTCTAAAATGAGGTTTTAAAAATTGTTTACATATTTATTTGAAACACCTATCACTGCTTTCCCTTGTAATTTGCAATTAGAAGAAGAAAAAAAGTTCCTTGCCTTGATGACGTACTGGTTTGTACCACAGCTCCTAAAAACATAATGTTCATCCAAATTAGTGGGGGTGAATGGCTCTCTAGCAAGATTATAAATTTTTCAAGTAATAAAATGTCATCAGCATCATGAACTTTAGTAATTGTACAATTGCTGTAAATTTTTTCATTTTTTTGTTCCTTTGGGGGGGGGGGGTGGAGAGCGGTTCTGGTATGAACAACTACTGCCTCCCACACGGTTGTGTCTGCGAAGATAGGACATTGGTTATAATAGCAGTTTTTATTCCTGGCAAATGATTGATTTCTTTATTAACAACCAGTGTACACTAAGTTCAAAGCTGTGTGGGTGATCTGCAGAATTCCCTTCAATGAAGCATTAGCACTTACCATTTGGGTTTTAGTGTAGCCACATTGCTTATTGATTTGTTACTACATATAAGTGCTTTTGAATGTTGTCACAGGTTGAGGCTGAAGCAGAACAGAAGAAAGAGGAGTCGGAAGCCACAGAATCAACAGAAAACACAAATGATAATGCCAGCACAGAAGAAAAATCTGAAGAGTCAGAATCTAAAACAGGTGAGATAAGCACGCTCTAGGGTGCTACGGCCTCCATGCTTAGTCGTGTGTGGCAGTAGATCTATATAAAATTGACAGATGCCAGTCGAGGGGGGGGGGGGGGGGGCACACATAAAACGTTATATCAAATGGCGCCGCGAAAGCGCGGGGGGGGGGGGGGGGGTCATCCATATCAAGTCTGCAGGACTGACTTGAGTCAGGGTGAACTTAAAAAATCTCTCACAATCCCAAATTCAAGATGTTGACATTTTGTGGGTGAATTTTTACCTGCGTAAAAGGCACACAAAAAAAAAGACTTCTTGTAATAGGGTAATTTTATAAAAAATTTTAAATTGACTCATTTCGTGACACACAGGTAATTTGAAGTTAGTTATTTCAATCTCTCAAAGCATCGCAAAAATGTAACCGTTAAATTGAGAATGTGGACGTTGGCCATGTGTTATAAAAGAACACTTACTGAAGGAATCTGTGTCATGTATCGTTTTACCTTATTTATTCTATATTGAAAATATGGCGCCAGAATAAAATTTACAACTATCCTAGCACATTTACGCCAAAATAAAACACACTTTAGCCATCCACGCGCTGCACAAAATTAGTATCTTTGTAATCTAGAAGAGTATACAATTTTGTTTAAGCAAAAATTAAATTTCTCTGTTTCCAATGTATTTAAAAACTTGGGATTAAAAATGGCAATCATGGTGATAATTGTGGATTTCAATTATCCAATTAAGGACGTTTACAATTAATTCCTCAGAAATGTTTATATTTGGAGATAAAACTATTTAAAATGTGCAATAAAATAGTGTTGAGTTTTGAAAAAATATCCATATGCACACAGGCATTCGGCCTGCAAAATCAAACAGTATAGTGTTAATATTCTGATGCAGTATAAACTAGATATCTATTAACTTAAAAGAAATTTTGGTAACTGCCTTGATCTCCCTTTATGACATGAGTTATAAATTAAATATATTTCTTTACAATTTCCAGAAGAAACAGAAACCACAGCTGAAAAACGATCTGTAGAAGAGGAAACTGAAGAAGCAGAAGATGAAAGTCCAAAAAAGAAAGTAAAGACAGACACCACAGAAGCAGAAGAATCATCGAATGGCACAGCAGAAAAGGCTGAGGCGGCAGCATAACATTAGAGGGCTTATTTTTTTTTTTTTAATTTTACCCCCCTTATTGACTGGTTTTATGGACTTGTAAAAATGTATGTCATGGTCTCTTGGATCTGAACATGTTATTTATAGTCACGTTGTATGATTCATCATGGTTCTCATCATTTTATAATCTTGTAATAAATTGTTTGTGTTACATAAAGTTGTTTTCTTGCATATTTTTTTTTTTTTAGCATTTAAGCTTTTGAAGATTAACTACTAACCCAAAACTTCTGCAACAACCTCAAATTGGTCAAATGTTGTTATTGTTTTTGTTCTTTGTTAGCTTAGTTACAAAATGCAATAGATGTGCCAAATGGGACCTTTAGGAATTCTGCTGCTGGTTCATTCTCTCTCTAGTTTTGTAGGATGACTTACTATTTATTAAAAGACTTTATAGTGTTGCAAACCAAGAATTGTAATAATAAACTAGGCCTAAAAAAAATTAAGTAGGCCAAGTCAGTATTCATGGCAAATTTTGTTGTAGGCTAGCCTTGTCCAGAAAAGGAGGGAAAGTCTGAAAATATAGTCACCATTTTGAAGTTGGACTTCATTAAAAATTATATTACAGATGAAGTACGGTACTGACATTTCTTTATTTTTATGAGCTATTGGGTGGATTTGACCAATCGTAGATCTCCATTATGAAAAAAAATCGTAAAAATATGAGAATGCGCCATAAGGTGTGCTGATAGTGGTACTGAACTATGAAACTACTCGTAAGTATAATTGATTTTTATTTTAAAGGCTTTAGCAAGACTTGCCACCCAATTTTAGTACATGTACTGTCAGATCAAGTGTGAAAATTTAGTACTGCTAGGAAAGTCACATCAATAGAGCTTGGACCAAATTTAATTTCTGAATCGTGAATGTGCGTCTCTTGGTCTTAACCTTCGCATGAATGGAGCTACAATATCTGATAACATTTATTTCAATTTGATATAACTCGTCAGTGTCTTGCAGTTGCACTTAGTGCAATCTGTTTGATTAAGACAGTCTCAGAGTATGATGTGAGGCTGGTGTATTCATATCTTATTTTAAATTGTAATAATACTATTTACTACATTAGCCGTTCTACATGCACATCACAAATCTATTAAATGAAATTTGATTTAGGCTTCAAGTTCAATCCTTGTTGGCAACAAAAGCACAGGATCTTCAATAGTTGGACCTGGTGGATGACGCACACACAGCTTTAATTTCACAGAATACAAATGTTTACAATTAATTGACAGTAATATCGTGCATGTTACTGTTAAAACATTAATGAAATGGGTGGTGAGTAAAAAAAAGTGTTACATTGTGCAATGAATGGTAAATTACAATTAAATGTCATTCACAGGGCTGAGAATCTCTAGAGTTCACAAAGATGAAACGCCATTATTCTAACTAACACTAGTAACAGCCACATTTATTTACTCAAGCTAAAGAAGTATACAATCACAAAGCCATGCATACTGTCAGTGTCACTGTCACTTGTGTCGGACCAGTTTTTTTTTTTTACAAATTTTTATTCTAAGACAAATTGCATTTCACACTCTTTTTTACATAGTGAAGAGATTGCAATTATACCATTTTTGAGGATTCATACAGTGTATCTTGTTATAAAATACAAAGATAGTTTTAATTATTTCTTATCCTCATTAAAGTTCAATTACAATTACAACACACTCCATTTTTTTCAGGTGTCCAGAAGATATAAAACGGCCTAGCTACTAAAATTGCCGTTAATAAGAAAAAATAGCAGGACACGCTACTCCGAGCACTCCCTCTCACATTTTGACAATACATGTATGATGTAATAAAATTAATATAACGGTTAATCAATGCTACACAAATGAAACTTCCACACTGTTACATTGGATGCTGATTCCAAATTTGTAACTCATTAGACTTAGTCATTTTAACTTACAGCTAGAGATTAAAATAACTAATAATAAAAATAGTATAAAATGGACATTAAACATGTAAACAAACAAAAATTGGATCCATTTTGTTACAAAGTGATAAAGACTTTCCCGATGTCTAAAAATATAGTGAAAAAATTACATTAACTGTAACTTTAGATGGATCAAAATTAAAACTAGTAAAGGACAGTTCTTACCACCAAGAACTGAAGAAGTAAAGATAGTGTAGTAAAACTAGTAATAGTAGTATAATACAATGTAGTACATGTACTGTAGTAAACTAGTAAGACCCCTGTTCAGAAACACATGGCTTGTAACTCTAACAAAGTGCTTGCCAACTTTTTTACTAGCTGGAGTCTGGTGAAGTAGGCCCTCTGAAAGTGAAACACCTTCCTCTGGCAGTTAAAAGAGGTCACACAATCAAGTGGCAAGGTCATGCTGTCTTGTTTCTGGGACTGTGAGGGCATCATAATGACTGACTACATGGAAAAGGGGAAAACAATCACTGGAGAGTATTATTCAGGGTTGCTAAAAAGACTGAGATCTGAATTAGTAAGAAGAAGACGGGGAAAGCTTCGAAACGGAGTCCTGCTTTTGCATGATAACGCTCCTGCTCATCGAGCACGACAAGCCGTTGAGACAGCTGATCAGTGTGGCTATGAAATTCTTCCCCATCCACCATATTCACCGGATTTAGCTCCATCAGACTTCTGTCTGTTCCCAAACCTTAAGAAATCTATAAAAGGGCGCCGTTTTGAAGACATTGAAGATGCGATTTCTGCTGTGGAAGAGTGGTTTCAAGCGCAAAATGACACGTTTTACTCTCAAGGACTTTTGAAGGTCAAGGACAGGTGGCAGAAATGTGTAACTATGCAGGGTGACTATGTAGAGAAATAAATGTAAGTGTGCCAAATTTTAAGTCTCTGGGTTTATTCCTTCATTGTCATGCTAAGAACATAGTGAAACACCTTCCTCTGGCAGTTAAGCATACCAATACCATGATGTCATCTAACTCTAAGGATATGGAAAAAAAAAACAATTAACATGCTAAACCTTTAAAATTTGAATTGAGTGGATAAGATTAAGAGTTTCACAAACAACAAGCCGACTAAATCGACCTTACAGTTACACTACTACCAGTACTAGTGTTACAGTTACAATATTGTAATTACTGTAAAACAGGGTCAGTAATTCATATTCTTGAAACAATCTGCAAGTGATTTATTTATAATAGTTAATACATGTGTACAGTATGTATAATATAAAAAAAAGGTTAATCATGTATGGAACTGTTTTTATACATTACTTAATACATGTGTACCATACAATTTTAAAAACTGATTCATTAGTAGGTGCTTCTTCTTTAGCAAATGGATGTCCAAAAGTTGCATTTCCTTCCTCACAGAGATCAAGTATTGCAAAATATTGCGGCAAAAAAATGGCAAAATTTGTCACGAATTTTGCTTCAAAATGAAATGGCAAAATTTTCAGCTTAATTTGCTAAATAATTACACAATTTGTCAAATGTAAGGTATAACTACATGAGGTGTACATGTATAAATTCTGTAGGCCTAATAATTAATGTGGACAAATGTTTAGGGTGACTTTGTGGACCCAAGAGCCCCCTCGGTTTCTTTAAAAATGTGGGTACATCATCCAAAGGAATTTTTACTGAAATGTTCAGTTTTCATCAAAAGTTTATTTTGACAATTCACTGAACTATATTACATGATACATGAATAATGTTACTGTTTGCAATTTAATTGAAATATTGCCAACATAACACCTATAAAATTATATTTTGGTTACTTTTAAAATTCTTCAATTTCAATTAATTTGGGCGGGACCCGACTTGCCAGAGAGGACAAATGTGTGTCCTAACTCCTAGTCCTAGTTCTACCGAACTAACAAAAGAACGAGGTATTAACGAAGATAACTAAGGGAGAAGATAGAGAGAGAGAGAGAGGATAAAGAGAAGAAGGCTGAGAGAGAGAGAGAGAGCAAAAAGAAATTAGAGAGTTATTCAATTAAGAATGTGACAAGGAAACAAGAGAAGAAGGATTAGATGTGCCTTTCTTTTTTTTTCACAGAATCTGTAGGCTACAAAATTATTTGGAAATTAGCAATCTTTTGCAGTCAAGATCAAAATTTGATATAGATAAGATAGCTAACTTACAAATTAAGTTGCGAGTTGTTAAATTTTAATCAAAGTTTTCAAACGGTGATAACAATATTAATTTGGTTAAATAATACGCTAAAGGGTCTGACCTGCCTAAAACATCATGAGCTGTTAAAACAGTTAAAGTCGTCAATTTGAAGACTTGAGGTTGAGGTTCCGGTATGTGGACGGACGTAGGCCCTACGACTTACAAAGTTTATTATATAAACACAACGACGGGGATAGACTCCATAGAGTGGGGATATCAGGGCTTCTATCTAAGCCAGTTACTTTTTTATTTTTACTAATTTTTAGTGTCTCTACATTACTTGTATAGTACATATTAAACCATACCTTAATACAATTACGGTTATTTTGAAAAAAAATCGTTATTTAGAGAATGGACAAAAAAACAAAAAAAAACAAAAAACAACAGACTAGAGAACTGAAATGTAATGTAATTAATACGAAAATTGCTCAAAGTCTCACACTTACAGACGACGAAGAAGACGAATTAAAGTTTCGGGTACCGGTACATGATTAGATATCCTGAATCGGCGCGCATGCAAAGTTTGATGGCAATGTGATAGAGGTTATTAATTTTTAGAACACCTTATGGCATAGATATATCTACAAAAGATGAATAGAAAGAGGGCGAGAGATAGGCCATTGATACAAAGAGAAAATATCTGTGACGGATCGCAAAACGCGACCCAGATAGGCACGGGAGACATGGTCAGGAGTGCCAATCGGCGCGACGTTCGATAATGATGCGGTTTCCTGGAGACACGGGTCCTTGTTGAATTGAAATAAGAATTTTAAGACACATGTACCGCGGATCCACATTTCATTTGTCTAGAGCCAACCTACTGAACTACATGCGGTAACAAGCAATAGGCCTACTGTACCTAAAATGTATGTATTCGAAACCTCATCATAATATGCAGTAATGTACATCTTTGAGAAATTTTAATAGTATACATTTAGACCCATGTCTCCAAGACTGCGTTTCTCTGTTGATTTAACGTCTCCTAGGTTCGACTGGCGTTCCATACGTTGATTTTAATTTGACTAAATTATACGTTTACGTATTCGTAGAGAACGCAGGCTCAGACGAGTTATTCCCCAAGACATTTACCCTGATTTATATCGATATATAATATTCATTTACCTAAGTCTCGATGCATTTAACCGTCGACTAATGAGTATTATGTGAAATTAAAGATATTCAGTTATTTTATTTGAAATATTTATTGTTCATTATCTATTTTATGTTTGGTGGAAAAATTCACTCGTGTCTCACTATGTTAACGAGTTCGAATATACTCCCCTACCACTGAACTATGATCATATCGATAAACTGTATCAGACTAGACCAATCCAGTAACTGTGTATAAACACTAAACAACAATAATTCGACATACCGGCAGCATGGCGGTGGTAGGTTTTCTTATTTTGATGATAATTTATGCATTTAAATCTGTAAAAGTCTAAAATGTTTTGAACAGACATAGATTAAAAAAATTCTAAGTGTTAACTTCTTATATCCACACACTAGAGCAGATCTGTCAGCCGTTTAACTTTAAAAAAATTTGTTTTCAGGATGTCCATAGAAACGTAGATTACATCCAAGTGGTGAAGTCTAGAAACTTCGGAAACTTCTCTACTGGTTCAATGTAAACTAGGCCCTAAAAGGAAACAACTAGAGCGTCGGCATTTAGATATAAATTGTATTAGGGATTTTAGTACATGGGACATGTTATGGTATGACTATAGATCTAGATCTAGATTATCTAGATGTCTTCAGAATTTAAATGAGTATCATAGATTAGTAGATCTAGATCCGATTAGATCTATATTTCATATTTATTGAATTCCATACATTTGTCCATTGTAATTTAGCAGCACGACCATAAATGAAAGATTGGTTGTACCTTTGCGATAAATTTAGTGGTACTCCTTACCTACTGCTGTCCTGTCTCTGTTTACATGGCTACCATTCGATCATAGAGGACTTAGTTGATTTTCAAGACAAAAAATTAAGACTTCAAGTGCCCCCAGTAACATAGTTCACTGCTTCGTAGAGAATCTAGTTGTTTGTCAAAAGCAAAAGTCAATAGAAAAAGATAATTTCTTCAAAAATAATTATTATATTGATCCACCTTGCCCTAGCTTTAAATATAAAATATGGCCACTAGACGGGACCCCAGTGGGTAAGGAGTACTTACTAAGAAGGTAGATGACAGCTTCCCTACTAACTATGCCACTACTATCACTGTGCATTATAACTTTTATTCTTGCTGGTATCCAACGAAAGAGTAGTTTTTCAAAGAAACAGTAGGATCAAGTGGCTTACAGTAAAAGTTAACAACATTGATTTGTGACAATAGCAATGCAAAATTGAGTGAAAACAGCCATTCTAATTCTTGAATCCAACAAACTAGGACCCTCAAATAATACCCTGCATTCAACTTACTGAAACAAATCCCTCAAATTTTCTTATTCTTTGTCTCTTAATGTCCCTTTTTATCCAACAAAACCATTTATACTCACCCTCGGATATAACTGATCAGAGGTTTGGAAGGCTCAAGTTTCTAGTTACCTAGCTGAAATTAAACCACAATTGATTTGCCATTGTCAAATAATAGTAGTTTTCCCACTATTCATAATTTAAACAATAACTGACTTCATGTAGTAATGGTTAAAGGGTAGGGCCAAAGGGTGAATAATGTTGAATTTCGAGAGATTTGACTGGCAACCCTGAGGGGTTAGTTGCTGCCACAAACCCTGCATCCAACTAATTATTAGAAATTATAGAGCAAGAAATAAAAAAGTCTAAAAATGGCTTCATACGTGTTAAATTTCTAGCAGGTCTTTACACTTAAAGTCCAACTCAAATAAAGGAATCACAATCCAGTCGATAAAGAACTACTAAATTTTAATGATTCTCAGAAGGTATCAATACAGTATCAGCAGGCACAGGCTGATAATCAAATAGCACTTTGTAAAAACTATCTCTCTCACAGCATTACGAAGCCTCTGCTCACAGTTCTGCAATCAATTTGTCGTCTCTCTGAAACCTTAAATCAAACAGCTTATATATGCAATATGCATGTTTAACAAATCTATACAAACATCCTACACAAATACCAATCTTAACTTTCGGGATAAAAACAAACCATATTTAAAGACATTTTGGTAAAGAATTTCCTACGCAAAAATGAATTTATTCCATATATAAGGATATACCAACTAAATTTACTATCAAAACAACTTGACGTTATGTTTCCAACCATTCCGAGACAGGGTCTACCCCTGCTAATAATAGATAGAACATGAAGCATACATAATATAGTGCCTATCTCCCATGCTTGCTCAATATTATTCACATGTTAACGCGCTCTAGTTTCTCTTTTGTCTAAAAATACAGATAAATGAAATCATATCTTGTTTACGTAGGCTAGAAATTAGATGACCCAGATAGTAATAAATTGCATGCGTGACAATACTATTCTGATCAAATTTAGAAACTATCTAACTTTAAAAGATACAGAAGATATGAAAAGGTTAATGAAATACTCTTAAGGTATCTTCTTTTTCTGTCCTAGTTAAAGAAAAAAAAGTGTGTTGTGTACTATAAATTCTGCAGACTCACAATTGTAAAAATGGATCTTTTTAACAACTGGACAGCACTTTGGCAACATACTGAACAGTTTATTTTTATTTCAGCCTTCAGCAGAGAAAGTTCAAGAAATTAGGGAGGTCACTCGTATTGAGCGCATCGGTAAGTGACACTGACTGAATCAAAGGTGTTATCAAATCAATTGCCACGATGGTGTAAAATTGGTGTTTAAACCATGTAGACTGATATGCTCAGTAGTTTTAGGATAAAAAATAATCCAAAGCCCAAAAATGTAATTTGTCTCATAGCAGAGGCTTGAATTTTTTGTAATAAGATTTCAGGTGCCAACTATGCTGTAACTGCAGTAGGAGTAGCGTAAACCTTGATATTAATACCACATCCCCCCTCCAAAACAAAAAAAAGGGCTTAAAAACGAAGTATATGAATTATAATTGGGATATGGTAATTGCTGGGAGCACAACATATCCTTCTTGGTTAACTGATGTTTCCTTGGGTTTCTTATTATATAATCAATTTGTATGCCACACACTTACACACACATAAAATTCAACTAGAATTTGGTATTGATTGTTACTAGGACTTTCTTGGTACAGAATTAAAAAAACATTATTTTCTCTGATGAAGGTGCCCATTCACACATCCGAGGACTCGGCCTTGACGATGCACTCGAAGCGCGCCAAGTGTCGCAGGGAATGGTCGGACAGATCAAGGCCCGGAAGGCGGCAGGTGTTATCCTGGAAATCATCAAGGTATGCATGGCTTCCTCAGCTCACTTTTGCTGCTTCGCAAGTTGTTTTTTTTTATATCGATATAAAGGAGAAAATTTTAATTCTCTGTCGAGTCATTGTTTTACTTTTAGGTAGTTGTGATTGTAAATGTACGAGAGTATGGATGTATAGCTTACAAGTCTAATATTTTCTTCTCATTCTCTCCTTTTATCTGTTTGTGCGGTATCAGGATGGGAAGATTGCTGGTAGAGGAATACTCATAGCTGGCCAGCCTGGAACAGGAAAGACGGCCATTGCCATGGGTGAGATTTCAACGCACCAAAATCATTTATTCTTCTAAAGCGAATTTTGGGAGAGGATATGTTTTTTCTTGTTGTCCTTTGGCTTTGCTAAAGTCAGCTTTGTATTTTTTTTTAAGTCTCTCTAGTTTAGATACCATAATTAAAATGTATTTCCTTTGCCTTTTTGTTATTAGAGCCAAAGAAAATAAAACAACTTTCCAAAAATGAGGTTTAGGGAAGTGGGCTTATAGCCATATCTTCTGTTTGAGTAATCAAAAAAATGGAAATCGGCAACTGTCTCTCTCTATATTTGTCAATTTTATGAATAAATTCTGCCATCTTTTGTATGTTGAATCCTATCATTCCCAAACAATTTGATTGATTATATTTATACTGTATATATCTGGAATTTATTCAATATATACATAAATGATTTATTCGAGATACATTTTGTCCCCCTGAAAGATAAATGAGTTCATACTTTTTTCCAAATCAAGAAAGTTTTCTCTATCCTACGTCCCCACTAGGTATGGCTCAAGCCCTTGGAACAGACACACCCTTCACTAGTATAGCCGGCAGCGAAATATTCTCTCTGGAGATGAGTAAAACAGAGGCTTTGACACAGGCATTTAGGAAGTCTATAGGAGTTCGCATCAAGTAAGCTTGTTAAAATTTTTGCCCACTGTCAAAAATGTATAATATAGGGGTTTTCGTTCTCATTGAAAGTGACAAATCTTTCTTGTAATGTTTGCATTCATTTAAAAAAATGACAAATGAAAATCATTTTGAAATGGGATGGGCAAGATAGCACAAATTGTATTGAGTTGGCATAGCTGGTATGTATTTGGGCCTTTGATTAAGCCTGTCCTTATCGCTGCTGAAAAATACCCATTTGGTAGTGTTATAAACAGGCGTAAAAAAATACATGCACGGTTGACGGCTTATTTGTTGCAACCATTTTTGCCAGTCCGGCACGGTCAGCCCAGACATGTATTCGACCCATCAAAAGATTCTAAATTCTGCTAAAGAGATATAGAAGTCCAGTCTGGCGCGTCCATGCACATATATGTCGACTTGAAATCGCTTTCTTGCGGCGTTTTCGCCAAATGCCGTTGATGTCGACAACATGCTTCTACCACAGCCGACCTGTCCACCCTGTGGCTTTTTTTTCCATCATCAATATCTATCACTCGTCTTTGTCACGGGGAACTTAGATTTAGATCTGCTATCTCAAATAGACAATTTCAACAGACCCTGGTCCCTGAAAGTGGGCCTATAATAATGCTATTTGTAGCAGTTGGGCACTGGTAGCGTGTATATTAAAAATTATGATCTTTACTTAAACACCCGACTTGTTGCACACTTTCTCTTTTAAGTTGCCGGTTGAAGACTGATACCTCCAAACAAACCTATGTCTCTTTCCCAAATATAATTAATAATATTTAAAGTTTAGGCTCATTGGCCATGCATCTGGTGATGTTAAATTTAGATTTAGACTGAATCTTTAAATTCTAAATCCAATTGATATCTGATGGTATTTATCTAGATCTAATTCTGTGATATAAATTGGGACCTAGAGGGGATGGTCGACGCGAGTGTTAGAGCGTCGTTTCCTAAAAGAAGGTGCCCAGTTCGAAACTTTGGTTCGCGCAAATTAGTTGTGAGGTTGGTTCAGTTAATCACCGTGCTGTCAGTTATTGATCACCTGAGCTGCAATCCCTGCACCGTCTCTCTGTGACAGCAAGTACAGTTGTGAGTCTTTGATTTACACCAATCGATTAAACCAAACTAAACCTCGATAAATTATTTAGATACGTGTATTTATTCTAACTTTATACATCTGATATACAAATTATTGGAAAAGTCGATTTTTTATAAGGACCTGAGCAAAACCACACACAGGTACATTGCTTTCTGCATGCTGGAAAGCTTACAGTTCCAACATTTCAATGCAAAACGGGAGCTGCTCTTTAGTCAACTGTCTTATAAATATTATATTTAGTTCACGCAAGGGCTGTATGTTGCTGACGTGGTGTCACTGACTCATTGACGCTGCAGGCAAAGACCAATAAAAGCATTTATTAGGTAGAACTAGTCCATGGTATACTTTTTAAAGTTATATTAAGCTCATGTTCTAGTCAATATTTATTGATAACTGAAGACCATCAATTTATTTATCGCTCTAAAAATCTGTGTTTGCCTTGCCATAACTAAAGTTATAAAGAACAAGAAGAAATCTTGTTATTACAGAGTTGTCCTGTATGACACAATATATAGTTAAATAGTTAAAAAAAATATTCTTGAAACACTTTTGCAGAGAAGAGACGGAAATAATAGAGGGAGAGATAGTGGAGGTCCAAATAGACCGACCGGCAACAGGAACTGTAAGTTTTGATTTTTAATTGTCCTTCTTAAGAGCAGATTACAGACGTTTTCTGTAAAGTACTTACTGTTATCCGTATTGAAGAAAAATGATTTTTTTTGTTTTTTCGTTTTTTTTTTTTTTGCTTTTTTGTTATTTTTTCATTAAAAAAGTTGTTAATGCTTTCACAACTTTTTGATTAAGTTTAGTGTACATAAGATTTACCAAATTATCCATAAAAGATGTAAAAGGAATTTTTTAAATTTTATTTCTAACGGTGAGGTTTAGTAATTTCTCAATTTTTCCTCCTTTTTTAAAACAATTATGTAATTATTTTCTTCTTTTTAATTACCCTTAGGGTGCAAAAGTTGGAAAACTGACTCTGAAAACAACAGAAATGGAAACCATATACCAGTTGGGGCAGAAAATGATTGAATCTCTGACAAAGGAAAAGGCACAGGCTGGGTAGGTTTTGAAATTGTTTGAACTGATAAAAAATTCAATCAGCTTTAACTTGAGCCGCTGTTAGTTGTAGTAAAAAAAAACAGCCAAAGACTTGTCATTGTTTTTATTATTTCTTTTGAATTTGAAATTTGAAATGAAAAACTAGTACATGTACTTTTTATCTTATAAGTTATATGCATAACTTCCAGGTTTCTGATAAACTGATAAGTTTTCAAAGTTTTCAAATTTTAAGCAGGACACAATCTGTCTTTATAGACCTTGCACACAGGCTTAGACTGAACGACTTTTCATTCTGACTTGATTTTTGATTCGATGGTGTATATTACTATTGGTCATAAGTACAACTAACTGTTTTGACCTCTGCAGTGATATTGTGACTATTGACAAAGCAACGGGTAAAATTACAAAGCTCGGCCGATCATTCACAAGAGCCAGGGACTATGACGCCATGGGAGCCCAGGTGAGATATTGTACCATTTTGTCCTGCCTTTTTCCCCCCTATTTGTAAATCAAGTTTGGGTGGATTCAGGGTAAAAAAACCAAGAGTTAATAAATCTGCTATGAACAGTTTTCTTTCGTAAATTGTTTCAATTTTGTTTCCTTTAGTTAGTAAATGTGAAAAATCTCTATTGTTAGTCACTCTTTTCTGAATTCTCTTACTTTCACATAAATCGTCAAAGTATCTTAATACAGCCATTGAATCTTTTAGTGTGTACTTATACATAGCTGCCAACCAGTATGTATAATACGTTATTAGCATGTATTTGAACTATGAAGTCTCTCCGTTCATATGTGGTTGAAAAAATGCGTATTCGACGATTGTTCAGTACCTGCTGCCAGTTTTGGCATGAACACACACTTAGCCCAACCGTTTGCTGGGCAATAACATGTTTAACGTCTCATAAGTACCCCATATGCCTCGTGGCATGGGGATCGGCTGAGTCTCTAATCAACTAGTAGATTAATCGTTCCCTCACAGCTCTTTTCGATAAAAATAAAATGCGGTGAATAGCAGCAATTCTGCTTCTGCCGCCGCCGATCTGTTCATCTGGGAATCCCCTGGCTTTGTTTACCGGTGTTAGGCAGATAGTTTGTTTCCAAGGATTCATTTTTGTGGCGATCAGTTAGACTGATTTAGTTTAAAACCATTTTCACTGTCAAGCGCTGATCCCCTTACAGTTCTAACTCGCACAATCAGATAAACAATTTCATATTTTGTAGGGCTAGGTACAATCGCTGCCACTCTTCACAGTTTTCACCACTCTATTATTATAAATGTTTCTAACGCACATCCTTCGCACCATTTTTCCCTCTCTCCCCCCTCTCTCTTTCTCTCTCTCTCTCCCTCTCTCTCTCTCTCTCTCTTTCTCTCTCTCTCTCTTTCTCTCTCTCTCTCACTCTAATTCTCATCTCTCAGTTCACCTATCTCTGCCCAGTATGTGACCAGTGGTCTGGTGAGATCTGGGGTGCTCGGCAATGAACGATGCCTATCAAACTCTGATGAATTGGAAAACTATTACTCCAGTTTTGTTTATTTTCTGCACACCTCTAACAGTTGTTTGTTCCTGCCTGTTGCGGGTTATATTTAGTCATCGGGATTTGGGAACATATATCTGTTATTTGAAACAAAATAATGATTGCCGTTGCCTGCCTCTAATGTGTTACAACTCAAGCCAAACTGATGCTACCTTTTGTATCATATTGCAGTTGGTGGTTTAAAAAGCCTTGGATTGTATATTATTTAAACTTTTTGTTGTTGTTGAATATTATTTTAACGTCCTTTAGGGACATCTAGATTTTAAAACCGTTGACTGTGCAAATTGTCAGATTTTATCCCATTCTCGTTGATTCAGTCAACGACAATGGTGTTAGTTCCAATTGCTTTGGGCATGCTAGAAAGCTTAAAATCTTTAGCCAACAGTTTTGAAAATATTTTATTCAGTTCACGCAAAGCCTAGAGATTGGTGACATGGTGTTTCTGACACTATGAGAAGAAAATAAAAAAACAAAACAACCAAAAGACAAAAAAAAAAACAATGCATTTATTGAATAACACTAGTCATTGGTGTAGTTTTAGAAGTTATGGTTTATCTTGTGTTTAAGTCAATATTGATAGCGGAACCAAATAAGTGTGATCATCGATTAAGTTTTCAGTGCCTAATTGTGGGGAAAATCTGTATTAGCTTTCTTAAAAGTTGCAGCTATGCTTTTTAAGAGCTCAGAATTATAACTGCTCTTTTTTTCTCTCTACTTTTCAGTACTGTATGAGTTTTAAATGGAATGCAACCCATACAAAAGCACATGTGGTTGTTTGTGAATATGCAGTCTTTTAAATAATATATAAACAACACTCTAATTCAATGAATTCTAGAAGGGTCGGAAAGTGACTTGTTTTTCTTGTGTTTCAGACCAAGTTTGTGCAATGCCCTGAGGGCGAGCTACAGAAACGCAAAGAGGTCGTGCACACCGTCACGCTTCACGAGATCGACGTGATCAACTCCCGCACGCAGGGTTTCCTCGCGCTGTTCTCCGGCGACACTGGCGAGATCAAGTCGGAAGTGCGCGAGCAGATCAACTCCAAGGTCGCCGAGTGGCGCGAGGAGGGCAAGGCCGAGATAGTCCCAGGGGTGAGTTAGTCCTTGCTGAGGCCACTTGGTCCACTTGTCTCATTCATGGAATCATATCTCCAGAGAATCCTAAACGGAACATTGTACTGTGAACGCTGCATAGTCGATTTCCACAGTACTAGATTCTTCTCTCTTAGACCTCCCCCTCCATAAATTGTTATTACAGACTAACAAATAGAGCACATTAGACAAGATGTATCCATTGGGGATTGACCTCGGTAGTGTTGACTGCAAGGTAAAAAAAATAGTAATAGATCATTTCTTAATTCTTCGTTCGCAGAAAGCAAAGACAGCTAAATCAAATGTTAACAAAGCAGGACCACCTTACCACTGTATGTAAATCTTCAGTGCGTTTTACCTATCCTTGTATTTTGTTTGCACTTCTCTGTTTGTCAGGTGCTGTTCATTGACGAAGTGCACATGTTGGACATCGAGTGCTTCTCCTTCCTGAACCGAGCGTTGGAATCCGACATGGCTCCGATCCTTATCATGGCCACCAACAGGGGAATCACACGGTGAGTGGGCACCGCTGCCGCATTTATATCTCTCTTAGTTGTTGACTTGTAATCAACACTCAAAGGGGAAAAACTGATGAATGTAAGATAGTTACAAATGTTACAAATGCAAGAAACAAAAAAACCCCTACAAAATAATAGTTGCAAGTTACTTGCTTCTTGTTATGATGAATATTCAATACTGTCTTAGAAGCAACTAGCAGAACTTATATTAATCTAAACGCATGAGTGATATATAAATTGGGCTTTTTCAAAATACAAATCGGTGGTCTCATGATTTCTGCACTCTAATTTTCTCTGAAACACAAATTTATCCCAGTACTAGATGATTATGTCAAGAAAACTGACCATGCAGGATACTTGGCTATTATCATGAATGTGGCAATGTTTTGAAACATCAACATGCCCTGCTCATTTACTCTTCCCACCGTTTTCAGGATAAGAGGCACTCAGTACACCAGCCCTCATGGTATCCCCATTGACTTGCTTGACAGACTGGTCATCATTTCAACTTCACCGTACGAGGAGAAAGAGATCAAACAAATTCTTCGGATCAGGTGAGTGGGGGGAATCAACAATCTAGACAAATTTAGTTTCATCTGCTGCATATTGTATGAAAACAAAATTGTTTTACCTTGGGGAAAATTAAAGCCTAAATCACCATTCATTTTCTTCTTTCTGAGCCTTAAAGAGGATAAAACAGAGATTGATATTGCTTGGGACAATTTCCACAATTAACCCATAATTTACCGTAGCGCCCGCTATCGCCCGTTATGGTATTATCCCGGAACGCCCGCTATCGCCCACTATGAAACTGGTTTCGCATACACTTTTATAATACGGAATAACGCCTATTTATTATTTATATACTTTCTCGAAGAAGAGTTCCTCGCATTGCTGAAACGTTCTAGTTTCATTTTCAGTTTACCGCATGTGAATCGGTTGACTGGTTTCAAAGCCGTGATTTTTTTTAAATGACATTTAATTTCCTCAATGACTTGGCTAGACAATTTTTACAAGAAGACTTTGTAGAGAAAGATAGCCCTGTAGATGAAGAGGAGGGCGATGAGGAGAGTGATATTGAGTTTGAAAATGGAGGTGGTGAGGAAGAAGAAGACAGTGATGAAAATCTAGATCTAGATTTAGATGTTTATCTAGATCTAGATCTAGATTCCGATCCCACTCTAAACGATCTAAACATCCCTTTCCCCTTGTCCTCTTCCCTTCATTATGTTGAAGTAGAGCTATTTATCTGCAGAACAGGCCCTATTTTTTATTTTTTTTACTTTTATTATTCTTCAGATGCTATTGATTTTTTCAAACTTTACATTCCTGGTTCTGTTCTGTGGCAAAACATTGAAAGTTTCAATGAAACAGACCAAAACCCAAATTCGTTGTTCCATTTTTCTCTTTATTATTTTTTTTCAGACAGTAGATGCAACATTGTATCAGCATGTTGTATATCAATTAAAAGCTTATCCATTTCTGCAAAATATGGTATTATTCACTTATTTTTACTTTCTATGATTAAGATGTTATTAAAGATTTTTATGACCTAAGTATGAAAAAAAATAGAGTTACGCCCCTTAACCCGGTAATTTATCACAGTAAAATTGTCAGATGGCTGGTAAATTATGGGTTAATGTATCAGTCTTTTTTTTCTCCTGCTTGAATTATCTTGTACATAGGCTTAAAGAGCCCCCCAGTATAGCTATAACCCCTGCAATATAAGTAGTGAAGGCACTGCATGTGTCAACACCCGTTAAGTCAATCGTCCTTTTGTCCAGGGAACTCCTTTGATAAGCTTGTTACAGTTTGAAGAGTAATATTGCGAACAATATGATTAATTGATTTGCCGTATGGAATTATGTAAGCTTGAAAACTATCACTATCGCTTTATACATTTTAATGTGTCCCTGGCCCAGGTGTGAGGAGGAGGATGTGGAGATGAACGACGACGCTCTCACCGTGCTCACCCGCATCGGCATGGAGACGAGTCTGCGCTACGCCATCCAGCTCATCACGGCATCCAGTCTGGTCTGCAGGAAGCGCAAGGTTTGTTGCATACTTCTATTAAAAATGAAATCTTAGATTTATAAGTCCCAAACTGCAAAACTCTATCGTGGCCATTTGTAAACAGCAACGTTTTGATGCTAGAAAAATAACAAGTTAGAAACAAACACCCAGGAATACTTATTTATACTTATTATGTATGATCTTTGTAATGACCAAGTACAAGATAACATTGGGAAAAGAATATGCTTGTCGAAATTTGGGCATTCAACAACACCGTTTTGTTTATTTTATCCCACTTATACTATAGGTCTTTTACAGTTAGCAGCTTTGCATTCTATTAAAATTTTGATTTAACCCAATGCTTCATACTATGAGTGTGTCTGTATGTTTCATTTATGCCCAATGATTACGTTAATGGAAAAAAGAGCTTGCTTCACAAAAATAAATCCCACTCCCAGCCTTTCTTTCAAATATAATTAAAAAAAAAAAGTCTAAATAGACAGATAAATTCTCTTTCATTTGATATACGATACGCATGCTTACAACGAACAATAATTAAAAAAAAATAATAAAGTGAACATTTCAACAAAAACATACCTTGTTCATGACTTTTATCTTCATATATAGGCTTTTTGGCTTTAAATCTACAATAGCAGGAAACCTATATTTTAGATCTAATGACCAGTAGAGGTTTAGATCTGGCATTGTATGTATGCCAAACATGATAATGTTTATGTATATGTACTTCATAATATCTTGTGAAGTGCAGAGTTGCCACTTCAGGTCTGTTCGGCCTGAACTGGTTCGGCTTTGTAGAGCATAAAGATTAGTTTGATCATTCAACAGCACATAGAGGAGTAGGGGGAAGTGATGATAAAAAAACTTCCAATGGACTTGAAATAGTGTCCAAGTCTTTCATTTCTGGTCAAAGTTTGACCCTGTGCTGATCAATGCGAGGCTGTCTAGTGCTGGGGCATGAGAGAGTTAAAGCAGCTTAGACAGGGTATAAAGTTGGCATATTGATCTGCCATGAACTTTGAGAATGGCTCGTAGTCAGATGTTTAGCCAAGAATGCTGTGTAGGTGAACATCTGATAGTATGACTATTTAAAGACCATTTTCTGCAGGTTATCTAAGAAAATTTGAATTTAAAACCACTGACTAATTTCAATATTGAAAAATACACAACATTATTAGTATCTATAAGACTCTGCAACTTGTAACAATTGATTTTTTTTCCAATTGATTTCTTTTAATGTTTTAGGGAACAGAGGTAGATGTGGAAGACATAAAGCGAGTGTACTCCTTGTTCCTGGATGAATCAAGATCAACGCAATTCCTCAAAGAATACCAGCAGGAGTTTATGTTCAATGAAATGGGTGAGTGTACAGGATGGGAGGCGAGGGTTAGCTCCAGCCTTCGTAGTAACACATACCTGTCAATTTTCCGATTTTTTGGGAAGGATTCTGATTTTCACTTTTTACATCTCCGAGAAAAAAATTCAGTCTCTTTTTAGTCTATGAATGACACTGAACGTTCAGTACTTCCCTTGAATAATAAACCCACCCGTGCAGCTAGTAGACATAGAATTTCTTCCAGGTCTAGTTTGGTTCTTAGGAATACCACGTTATGAATCTTTGTCCTCTAAGTCAGTTTCCGAATGCTGACTGGCTTGGCAGGGTCCCTTCTTCACGTGCCCTCAGCTTAAAAGGACTTATGAGACATTGATATTAGCAAAATGCTTTCCAAGACGTATTTGTTTCTAGTTCAAGAATACAGTGAGGTATTGGCTTAAAATCAGCGAAGTAGTTTTAGTACCCTGCGAGTAGAAGTACGTCGATTAGATCTATAATTCGCCTTTATAAATTATTCTGTTGAGAAGATAAAAAAAATCACTTGGATTAATCGGCGTAGATGAATTCGCAGTTCTCTCTCTCTCTCTCTCTCTCTCTCATACACACACATAGCCATACACTCACACAGAGTGAGATAGGGTTTGCACTTTGATTTAGTGGTTCATTAAAACACACTAGGCCTTAAATACAAGAACAAAAACGGACTTGTTTGGGGCGAAGATGTACACTGCGGCATTAGATCTAAATCTAAACCTAGGCTCTAGACTGATTACGGAAAATTAATATGATCGCATAGAGCTCTCTATAATACAATCATATTAGATTACGTGTACTTTTCAAAATCAAATTTTATCATAGTGATCTGAGACTAAATTACTTAAGATGCTACCTTTTTGGTAGCCTACTAAATTATAGAATATAATTTTTGGACTATCGGACCGTTTAGATCTAGATTTCTAGGTCTAGCCAGACTAAAGATGAGAATAAGATGCGCTTGGCACAATTTTGGTCTACTTTTAAATATGCTTTGAATCTACCACTGGGTCTTGAACACCTTGCATCAGTAGGCAGTGTCTTTGTTGATGTTTGTTTTTAGACAGTACAATGTATTAGCAACAAATCCAGATTGATAGTTTTCATTTCTAGATTCCATGACAGACAAATTATAGAATCGAATACATTTTATATGAATAGATCTGATCTTTCATGTTTTTTTTTTTTAATACTATCGTCAAAGGGGGTGTAAAAAAATATTAGGTGCAGTGATATCAACTCAAATATCTGCAGAAAGAAGAAAAATGAATACCCAGAGGAGTTAGTTTGCACAGTGCATCAGGTGAACGAGTTAAAATTAGATGAATTTCCTCAAGCTTTAGTACAAAAGTTATCCTACGGGGATCTGTTTGCAGTCCACACAAAAATGTTCTTAGGGAACTTGCCTCTACAGTGCTAGAATTTAACCATATTCATTTTAGCACAACATCACGCATTATTCAGATTTTCTGTTCCTGGAACGTGGCAGGTCTGGTTACAACAAGCATGCTGAGTAAAAACTTGAGGAAATCCAACCGAGCAGAGAATCTGAAGGATCCATTTTGTTAAAAGATGTCACTAACAACTTGCAATGCAAAAGAAGCTCTGAGTGTGGACGATTTTGAAATTCTTAGTGAAGAGCTGTTTTAATTCTATGTGTTATCAGAACGATCAACTAAATAAGCAATTTCTATATTCAACAAATTAAGTAGTCTTTTAATCAGGTATTCATCATGCACTATACAGGATTCATGTTATTAACTCTCTCTCTATCTCTCGACAGTTCCTGATGAAATGGAGACCAGCTGAGACCCCAACCCCAAACATTTCCACCACACCTCATCGCTGACCACCAGTTTCAAATCTTGGAGTTGTACCTGAATTTATGATTGTGGCCTGTGTGCTGTTTGTATTGTTTACAAACAATTTTTCACTCTTTTGCAGATCTGGTTTAAAAATAGTTTTGTGTTAATTAGTAATTTGAGAAAGTGTTTTTCAAGCTACTTAACAGAATGCCCTGAATTTTAATTTTATTATTTACTATCTTTTTTGTTTTCCCCTCGTTTTTCTTGAAGTTAAGTAATGCCAAATCCTAAATGCTATAGAATATTCAGAACTGTATGAAAGTGTTGACAATTATTATGTGACGATTTTTATTACTTTTTCACATTGAATCGCGTTTGAAATATTAAATTTCTATCATGAACATATCATTTTGATCTGTTTTTTTTTTTAAGTTTGATAATCTTGTATTTTTATTGGCATTGGGATAAAATTGGTAAACAAACTTAAAAAAAAATTATATCATATATATTTTGTTTTGAGAATAATAACGAAAACCCAAATCAGTTTACCATGCTAATAAATTAAAAAAAATCTTAGCTCAAAGATATTAATGCTATAGGGTAGATTTCATCGAACTTGAGTGGCAGCCCTGGTTATACAATCTAGAAAAAGGTCTAGAATTATTTTTGAAAGTTGTAAGAATGATTGAGGCATTGATGGATGAAGGGAGAGATACTGATGATAGTGGTTCTAATCTAAATCTAAACCAACCTTCAGAGTCCACAATAAGCACCCCCATCCACCCCATTCTGGATTACATATGCAATGGGAGCAGCAAATTAAGAAGTTAGCTATGTGCATTGTACCTTTAAAAAAAAAATTCTGTTCTCAGTTGAATTTCTTTTCCATTGGTGCAGATTTTTTAATAGTTTTTGCTATAAGTATGACTATGAGTTACTATTACATCTCATACCTTCTCTGAAATGGTAATGATCAGGCAACAAAAACATTTTCAAATGAATTTGTAATATCTCATAAGATCTGCACCTCAGTCAAGTTGAGGGGAAATGTAACAGTTATGCAATTGTTACATCTCTCAAGATCAAGAGTTACATCTCTCAAGATCAAGATCACGTGAATAATTTTTTTTAACAAAACATATATTTGGATAGTCCATTCAATGCCTTTTTAGAAAATGTAAAGTGATTTGCATATTTGTGCCTAATCCTATCCACTACTCCACACCAATATTTCCCCCACACGTTGTGTAACATGCAACAGTTTGTGGGTTGAGCCAATAAAAGGTTGATATACAAATGCAGTTGCCCCATTCAATCCAGTAGAACATAAAGTAAATGCCCTGTTAAATATTTTTGCTTTTTAAAATTATAAGAAAAATCCACAATCCTTCATATTACTTTTATTAATATTAATTGATTAAAAAAAAATTGAAAACATTGGTTAATGAAGATATTATAATTTATATATAAAAAAAAAGCCAACAAGAAACATTACATGTAATTTACTATCCAACATCCTTCACAGACGACTTCAATAACTTGAGGATCAATGATTGATGGATTGACATAAAAAGGACAAAAAGTTGCATTTTGTTAAACTGAACAAATTTGATCTGTAGGGCAGCATAAAGATCTTTAGACTACAGTGAAGAGACAAAAATTAAAATGGTATGAGCATGTAACAAAACGCACAGACTTTGCCAATACAATCATACCCCCTATAAGAAAGCCCCAGCATGGATCTGCTGACTACAGTAAGAGTACCGAGCAGTCTTGTGGCTGACTGACCTTTTAAACAGTTGCTGAATTTACAAACTATGGCCCTTAACATGTAAGCCTGGAAAAACCAAAATTATTTCTAGAATTTTGGGACAGGAGTATCCTACAATTATTGTGTATCATAATATGATTTAAATTGCACATACATTTATTATGTAAAGAATACATTTGCACAAGCCAAACAGATTTTTAACAGTGTTAAGGAAACAGCAAGTGACATTAAAACATATATAAAAAGAGAGATTTCCGTGCAGTGTTTGTAGCTTGGTTGTTACATGTCATACTCCAAAGTGATTGTTGATGGCATCAATAATGTCATTCTTTCTCGTTGCTGCTGTATTGATTTTCTCTTTCTTGAGGATGTCTTTCAGAACAGCCACTGTAAGTTTGCCAAGCTGTAGAGGGGTGTAGGAAAAAAATCTTTGACTTTATTACTCAGTTATTGATAGAAGTCAATATTGTTAGGTATGTTCCATGGAGATGGATCTCGCCACTGTTGATTATTGGACTTTAAACTAATCAGGCTGCATTACACAATGATGGTTGTACCTTACATTGAAGGTAGCCTACATAACCACAAGACAATTTTCCTCTAATTTGCAATAAAAGTATCTTATTTTATCTTAAGCGTTGAAATTAAATTCATAAAAACATGTAACAAATCAAGAAAAAAAAATTCAAGGGCAGATAAAGATGAAACATCGGGAGCAGAGAGTGACTGACCCTGCCGGCCTCGGCCTCCGCCCTCACGTCCAGGCTGACCAGAGCTTCGTCGTTCTTGGCTTTCTTGGCTGCCGCACAGCGTCGGCAACGGACGTGTCTGTGCTCTGTTGCTCCTCTGAAATCGAGCAATACGTTTTGTGAAGTGTGACCAGTGTACGTTAAAGTGAGTGTCACAACCCCAAGAAAAGCATTTTCAGTTTAACTAGTAGAATCTATTGAAATCATTCATTTTGCTTATTTCCTGCCATAAAAAAATCTTCCAATCATTTACATAAAGCACTGATAAGTCCCTTATAATTATATTAAATAATACCTACAATGACACCATCGCTACAGTGAGACATTTCAAGAATCGCGTTTTTTTCAACGATATAAAGCCTATTTCTTGTTTTTGGGTTTAACAGAACTTGGAAATGGTGAGGGGACAGCGAACTTGGTTCTCCAAAATAACGGTCAATCAACCGGTACAGCAATGTTTTGGGCCAGTCTCCCACACAACAGTCTAGACCCTAGGCTAGGTCTATACATAGGATGTTAGGAGAACGGGTGGCATGCAGTCAACGATGCGGCAATGGAATTGGTCAGTCCAGTGATGATTGAGGTAAAGATAGGGAGACTCCGAGACAGAGTTTTTGCGGCACGCCATCAGAGTAATGGCTGTATTGTGAGGTAGGTAGGAATGGGCAAGGGAGATTACTGGTGTTACTGTTAGGTTTAGATGGTCTCAGATCTTGAGCAACCGTACACAAAGAGAAGGCCTTGAAAAATGGGAAAACCAATGAATTAATGACAGCCTGTTTTTAGGACCATGGGTCACTTTAATTTTGTGTTAAAAAAGGGAGATAATAAGTGTTAAAAATTGGAATTTTCCGTAGTGTTTCTTTGGCATGTCTATAGTGGGAGCTTACTTACTGCAGGATTTGTCTTCTGGAACCAAAAGTTCTACTATAGTCACGTTTTACTGTATTTAGCCATCGTAAAAAAACATTGGACGCTAGATCAGTCAATGCCTATTTCAATTTTTACAATTTTGTTCCTGAAACCTATTCACTCTGACATGTATTTTTACAATTTACAGTCCACTTGAAAGAACCAATAACTCATTGTTTACAAAAGCCTTTGTTTTATGCCGTATCGTCTAGAGATGAGGAGACCTCGACAGCGAGATATCAGTTTGTCAATGAGACCCACCTTGCGCTTCTGTCCAGGCACGTAATCAGCGGGGTAGACCAGGTCTCTGAACTCGTCCAGCACTCGGCCCGCTCGCTTGATCACATCTTCGGGGGGTACTGGGATCGGGAGGAGAAAAAAACACACATAAACAAGCACTAAAATATGCTCATAATTTGTTGCTGTTTTCTTTTTCTACTTATTTATTCAAATGCATTTCATGGTTATGCAAAGATTTGAAGGTCTACGTCAGACCACACAATCTCAGAAGTATACATGCGTGTACACGACAGAAAACTTATTAATATCAGTGGACACAAGTTCAGAGTTACAATGAGGGGGAATATACTAAACCATGTTTTTAATTTTAACATAAAATAATTTTGGCTTTATTAAACCCTATTCCCAGTTTTACTTTGCAGTCATTGCTTTGTATAAACTTGTGATACACAGAAGGTGCACAGTGCAGTGCAAAGACGTGTCAACATAAGGGCATATCATGCACACATGTGTGCCCTGTGATAGGAGAAGTTTGTGTTAGCACAAGGGCATATCATGCACACATGTGTGCCCTGTGATAAGAGAAGCTTGTGTCAGCACAAGGGCATATCATGAACACATGTGTGCTGTGATAAGAGAAGCTTGTGTTAGCACAAGGGCATATCATGAACACATGTGTGCTGTGATAAAACGTCAAACGTCAGCACCATGTAGGCTACATTGTGGACAATCCCCAAGACTGAGGGCAAGGATACCATGACTCCTGTCTCCATGGATCACATTAAACTGACACTTACCTAACCAGTAGGGGGCGAAATCACGAAGGCTCGAACCACTGACCTCCTGCGTCAGAAGTCAATGTTATACCCCTGGGCTATTGCACCCCCAAGAAAAAGAAGAAGGAAAAGAAGAAAAAGAGACGGAGACATAATAGGAGGACTTAGGTCCGTACAGACAAAATGATCAATAAAATTGTCTCACCCCTTGGACACTCCTCATCATAGTTAACTTTGCGGAAATCATCAGCAAAGGGGAGGAAAATCACATGAAAACCAGGAGGAGTTACTTGCACTTTGTGCTCATCAACTTCTTCCGCCTGAAATCAAGAGACGTATGTCTGATTTGTGATGTGGTGAACTAACGATTTGATAAAAACTTGGATGCAAACTAAGTCCATACTTTCAAGAAGAAAAAATAATCAAATTAATACATTATCTTTATTGCGAAAAACGGCGGTGTTGCACGGACGGTTGTATATTTTCATTTCTTTTTTACGTATCGGCGTATTTGGGTAGAAAATTCAACGAAAAATAGCGAAGCGTACGGGTTGGCAGCTTTTGGAGGTGTACTTTCAGTACCCTTTCGATCATCTCATACACTAAGAGAACAGGCTTCGATAAAGAGAACATGTCCCTAGCTAGGCCTATGACAAAATACGGCGACAAGACGGACTCGGAAGAAATGTAATAGGTGCGGACCATGAGCTTTCTGCCGGCGCAGAAACGGGCTAGTCTTGGGTTTCTAACTTTCTTGACGAGCAGCGAACAGAGGCAGATATTGAAAAAAAATCGGCGATCGCGCTGCTATGCTGAATATCTTCACAGTTTGAAAAATCGGTACATTTCTGTGGAAATCGGGAAATCGGGATTGACGACGAAAATCGGTACGTTTGATAAAATGGCAAACTAAGTCCATACTTTCAAGAAGAAAAAATAAGCAAAGAAGATATACAACCATACAACAGTCACCGGTTTTTGAGGTTACATTTTATTTCTTAATTTTACACTATCAAATATTCAGTTCTTTCAAAGATATAAATTTGTGTACATAACTGCTTTTGGTAGTTTTTGGTCAAATATGACGCAACAAATTCGAATTCCACCTTCACCTGAATAATTTGACCATCAAAGGACAAAAAAGCTTCTTTGTTTGTGAAAGTGGACACAGTTTGTTATTGAAGTATTGAAGGGGCATATTGGATCTTTTTTTTTTAAATTTCAATTCTGGACTTCGTTAATGCGAGTTGTACAGTCCATTCAAGATGGTCGACATGTCTGCCCTCTAGTGTAAATTGACAAAAGTCATCAACAAAGAGGCATTTACATTGTTTGAAACAGATTTATATAAACGACCAGACAAAACACAGACAGTGGTATCAGGAACGAGTAAACGACCAGACAAAACACAGACAGTGGTATCAGGAACGAGTAAACGACCAGACAAAACGCAGACAGTGGTATCAGGAACGAGTAAACAAGCAGACAAAACACAGACAGTGGTATCAGGAACGAGTAAACAAGCAGACAAAACACAGACAGTGGTATCAGGAACGAGTAAACGACCAGACAAAACGCAGACAGTGGTATCAGGAACGAGTAAACGACCTTGACACATCCACTCACCTGGGGCAGGAGGGTCACAAATCTGGGAGGGAAGTTGCGTCCTGGGATGTACTTGCAGATCGGGGTCACGTCTCTCTCCAGGCACTTCTTGAGCAGCGCCGTGAACAGCGTGGTGCTGCCAGAGATTTTCTGTGTGAGGAACGGACAGAGGATCAAACAGACCCGTCTCTTGTTTCTCAACGTCCAACGCCAGCACTATATACTTAACTATATTTTGGACAGACCCCCAAGACTAACATCTAACAATTTTATATGCTGTCACACACGAGAAAGGGCGGGAAGACCTAGACGTCTCACTTGGTCACATTTTACTGACACCGACCCAACCGGTAGGGGATGAAATCAGACAAATTAACTTTTGATCAAACCCATTTCTGTGTTCACTGGGCAATGTTTATGGGTCGCTCAGTCTACTATACTAGTCCTGTGGCAAGGGAAAACTTTTAGTTTCAGGTATATTTTGATAAAATAAATAATTCATCACAGACTATCAAAGTTGTCTTCCTTTAACTTGAGTAAGTGAGTTTCTTCCTAAAGTAATTGAAGTCTCCATTTATATCTAAACTTACAAAAATGTCACTACACTAACAAGGATATGAACTTAGATTAAAAAACTATTTAAAAAAATCTGAATTTAATAAATCTACGAGTCCCAGACAATATAAAATAATCCTCTACTGAATCTATAACTATGAGGATGATGAATGAAAGGTATGGAGTATTGGCCTGCGATATAACCAGCAGTATTGACGAGGATCACCAAGTAAATGTTCCCCCTCCACTCACGTTTTCATCCGGGTACAGAAACTGGGCAGGCTTCACGTGGTGATATTTCTTCAGAGACGATCGAGGTTTGAAACCCATCAGGTACAGGCCTGTACACAATAATAATAATAAAAAATACCTTGGGTAAAAGAAGAAAAGAAATAAAACTATTTTACCCTCAAAATGTGTTACTCGACAAAAACAATGCACAAATAAAATAGATTATTACCAATTTCTAGATCATTGCTGTTTCTTTAAACTGTTAATTTGCCTTCCATGCCGTTGATGTACACCTCTTCATCCTTCTCAGGATTATCTCTTACTGTATCTGCCTTTTTTTTCTTCTTATTTTCAATAATTTTAGTTAAGTTCCTAGTATTTTTGTTATATTCCAAATTAAAAAATTTCTTCATTGTGTGCTTACAGTCTTTTTTTCTTGTTTGTACATCAACATTACAAAATGATGACAATACAGTTTTTGTAGCGTAATTAAAAAAAAAATAAATCCAGAAAGTTTACACTAGACCAAAATGTAGATTCCAGTAAAAACTTTGTGGTTTAACGAGACACCTGCGTAGAATTTCCCCACAAACCCGTCATTTTAGTTCTGAGCGGCAGGACACAACGGCCATGCGACACATGTGACAATTAATCAATCACTAGCTTGACAGGCGCTCCGTGAGCGCTGTGCATGTCGACCAATGTAACGGCAGAAATTGATAACAAACTGGAAAAAAATGTTCTTTTCCTATCTCACTACGTCAAAAACTATTAGGAATATCACAAACATTCCTACACTCATTTTGATCCCAGTTTGTGATCTAAAAAAAGCAGCACATTACAAAAAAAAATATCATAATTTGTGTAGGTATTATGAAAAAATAAAGTTACTGTACCTGATTTACAATTTGTGACTGTAATATCTAATTTTTTTTCAATTATCCTCTATTTCAATCTATATTGATATTTTCTTAAATAATTGTATCATATAAAATTCAATATTTTCATTTAGGCTTTAGTGTAAATGTTTCATTTAAATGTACTTTAATTATAAATTTACTTCCTAAATAAAGGTAACGAGATAAAATATCAAAGTGTACTGATTGAGCTGCCAAGCACTCAATTTTTTCGATAACGCTAATAGAGGTCTAATATGTTAAGATCACAATGTTCAAATTTTTAAAACAATAATGGAAATTTTTTTCCAAATTGAATATTTTATATGAGGAGTAAATGATGTAAAAAAATCTTTGGATTTCCAACCCGATAATAAGAAAACTACTTGAACTATTTTTTGTTGCAAACAATCAACTGTCACTTTAAACACTTATGTACTTTTTTCATATCCAATTCTTGAGAGATGAAAATAAAACCCAATATATCGTCGATACTGCACGCTTGTTCAAACTCACACAGGCTACCTGCGCTGATTGAAGGTTGACCCCCAATGATCTTGTTAAGTCGACACGGGTCTAGGCTAAATAAAGTATTGCTGGTGCGACGCTGTATTATGTGTTTCAAATACGATTCTCTGCCCCCCTCCCCATCTCTTCCAACAGAAAAAAGCTGAGGTCTCTCCCATTCCTGTTTATTTACTGTCTCCTAAGTTCCCCTGGCCACACTACCTGCTGGATCAAACCGCTTCAGACCGGTCACTTCGTCGTTCTCAAAGCAGATTTTGTTTCCGCCGTAAGTCTGGGCCTTCTTCAAATCCTGGGGCATTAGAATTTCTCCTGTTTCCTGTGGAGAACAAACAAAAATGCCAAGCTCAGCGAAAAAAACTTAACTTGTGGAAAACTTTTCTTTTCTCCTTCCCCTCTGCACGAGGCCCCAGGATTGCTAAATGTAGTTTCAAGCCACCGAGTCAGATGGGAGGTGTGTTAGGATAATACATGTACAGGATGGAGTATCATCCCAAACTGCCCAGGTAAACACAGGATTAGCCATCTTAGTAGGTGAGATAAGCGTGCCAATGTTAAGGAAATTACAGGTGTGAAACAAAAGTGAACGAACATTTACATGCATAGAGACGCATACAGAACAATTGATGACAATTTAGATTCCATTTAAAATTTAAGGCAGCACAATCCTATAGTCACAGTGAGTATCGCCATATGGGGCCATAAAAAGATTTCTTCAATGAAGAACCCAGAGACTAACCAGGCCTGTTTGTAACTTATGTAAACTGCACTAAAAAAAAAAATGTAAAAAAATTGCTGTACAGAAACACTGAAAAGCTCTTGTGAATTAAAATGATGATGGAATTCAAAGTTGAAATAATTATCTGCCAACATTCCCATGTTTTCAGAGAAATTAAAAAAAATAAATTTATAATTCTGAACATAACCTTAAACCCTATTCTTATCCATTCCTTGTACACAATAATGTTGTGTAATTATCGTGGGGTCTCTATGGGCCTCTACTTTTACAAACCCAAAATGGATAATTGACCAATAAATACAAGTTGGAAGGGAGAATTACTAAAAATTTCTAAGAAAAAAATTGCATTAAAGCTATTTAAATTTTAATGTAAACCACTGCTCAAGTCAAGGTCAGTTTTGCTCCCTGACAAACGTACGATAAAGAGTAAACCACACGTGGCTGTGTTCCACTTACTGGGAGATAAACTTTGGAGTTGGACTTGAGCTTGGCATGTTCCCGCTTGGAAAGCTTGATGGCTGACGGCTTGGGACAACTTCTCACCAGCGTGTAACTGGAACAGACACAAAGCAATAAACAATGGACAGTGTGGAATTTCTACTGGCAATTACATTTCATAAGAGTAAAAAAATTCAATAATCAGAAACATAATTTTGAGCCATTCTCAAAAGGTAAACATGAAAACATAACATTGAAATAAACTATACACATTAGCATTTATATTAAAAAGCAGATGGATTTTACAGAAACAGCTCTAAATGTTCATAAATGTTCATTTAAAATGAATTTGGGTACAGTTTTACAATTTTAGCTTTGAGTAAACACTAATTATCAACATCGTAAAAGATTATTCCAGACATTAAACCGAAGTTGACAGCTTTTTAACTTCAGAAAAAAATGGCATACAAGTCATAAAAAACATCAACTTGTTTAGAAATGTCAACTACTAGTATGTTTTTATTTATGTTGTTGTCATACCAACATTGGTAAGAACTTATATCCATCTTCTGTGCTTTTAAGCTTGTCTATACTAACCTTTTAATGTCATACATTGAGGTGTTGTTGAATGCTACTTGAATGAAAACGCTAATATTACACTTTTACAAACATTTATCTCTTTTAAAATCTTAATTGCTTTATTTATCAGGCTAATGCAATATAAATTTAATGTTTCCCTAGACTTTATTAAAATACAAATGCTTATTAATGCATTATTCAGGGACGTCACCCTAGACTGACTAAATTTCCGGAACTTTGGTAGTGGAGAAAGAACAAAGTTTATTTTTACTCTACATCTGCTCTAATTTCCTTAATCAGAATTTTGGTAAATTTTTAACTGTGCAGTGCGCATCCATTTTATGAGGGAATAAACACCAATTGTTTTATTTTTTTTAAAACAAAAATTGGAGCAAAACATGCGAATATCACACTGAAACATTATTAGCAGAACTTCCTAAATAGATCTACATTATTCTAGAGAGAGAATTTAGAATTCAATTATTTTAGATGCAGAATTTCTCAGTCGTTTAATACAATTTAGCTAAAATTCCGTCTTTAAAACAGTCAATAGATCTGAGTCTGATCAAGCACACCCTTACAGGAATCAATTTGTCAGAAAAGATGACAAGGCCTGGATGAAGATGGATAGATCGGTATTATTTGGAATATGTTGATCAGATAAACAAGAGTTAATTTCTTTTTATACTCAGGTCTTAGACACGCATTTAACCGTATTATACGATTATAAAAAACAACATTGTTTTGCTAAGCTGTGGAGTCGTTCAGAAGGGCGCATTTTCTGAATTAAAAGCGTATAATTTTCACTTTAAAAAATAGGCTGAAGTATGCGAGGTGTGACCTCGAAATTGCCGGTTAACTGCTAGTTGGGTTCGGAGACAAACTCTCATAAGGCAGTTGAAAAAAGAAACAATGGTCCTCGTGACTGTGGATCTCGGCTTTGTACAAGCAAGGGGGGCCAGAATGGCACAGAGTAACCAACTTTCCGGACGTCGGACTAGAGAGTCAGTTAGGAAGATTCGCGGAGGATATGGACCCAGATAAAATTTCCAGAATTCCGGAAAAGTGACATCCCTGATTATTATTTCACTATAGATTGCTATGAGGGAGAAAGGATTCTGGGATAGTAAAGAGCCCTTTCTGACACCTTTATGGCTTGAAATGAGCTGATTTCATTGTACACTCCCATCGTTGCTATTTGTCTCAAGTAATTAATTTTAATAATCCACAGGCTTCTTCTGTCTACATTTAACTGTGTTGATCCCTGACTTTTAAATGGTAAAAAACACCCTTTGTCCAGAGTCTAATATTATCGCACCAATGTACTTAATACTAGAGGGGTTTAGAGTTGCAGTCCCTTGTTATGTCTCTCTAATAAAACACTAAGAATCTATTGATAAAAGAGATTACTTCAATGAAGAAAGAAAAATAGATTACTGCAGAATTGACAAAGGAATCGACTTAGTAGTACTGTAATTGTAATAATAGTTACAAAGGGCTAGGAGATGCATAAATCGTGTTTTAATCTACCAGACTTTTGTCTGCCAACTAACAGACTGCAGCATTAATCTTCCAGACTTTGTCTGACAACTAACTGACTGCAGCATTAATCTACCAGACTTTTGTCTGCCAACTAACAGACTGCAGCATTAATCTACCAGACTTTTGTCTGCCAACTAACTGACTGCAGCATTAATCTATCAGACTTTGTCTGACAACTAACTGACTGCAGCATTAATCTACCAGACTTTGTCTGACAACTAACTGACTGCAGCATTAATCTACCAGACTTTTGTCTGCCAACTAACAGACTGCAGCACACACGTTTGACAACACGACAGGCTCAGACTTACACTCCGACTGAGAAAGAGAGTCCCTCGCCCAGTGAGAATGGAATTCTTCGCAGCGCTCGCTTTTTGTGATCCTTGGAACGGACTCTGAAAAACAACAAAAAATAAGGAAACTTTTCCTAAGACAAGCAATATTTATAATATCTAGCTTTGAGTAAACAAAAATTCACTGATTTCCTAAATAAAAAACAAAAAAAACAACAAACAAAACTGACTAAAAATGATGTTCTTGAAATTAAAATTGTTGTTTTGGAGCATGTGCATTATTTGGATTGGTTTGTTGTTTAAATGTCAAGCGACATTTGTTAAGTGTCTGACTTGTGTGACGTGTCTGACTTGCGTGACGTGTCTGACCTTCTGAGCAGCTCCTCCATCCTCTCCGCGGGGTCTGGCAGTTCAGTCAGCTCGTCGTCGTCCATGAACAGCAGTGGCTGCGGAGAGATCGACCAACGGCGATTAGTAAACAGTAGATTCTACACAAAGTTGTGCCGCTTTGTTGGAATTTGCGAGATCTACGCACTAGTTAAACATGTTTTTGAGGAGCTACATACGCCATGTGCCATGTGACACAATAAGGTGAATCAGGCACAAGCCATTGATATACAAGTTTTAGGGAAGGTACCTTGAAAAATAGAAGTAACAACCCTATATCAACCGTTTTCTCTTTCAAATAAAACTAACATTTCTGGTTCTAGAACTGACAGAGCTATATTTTTTCAACCCACTAAAGTGTATTTGATGCTTGCTTCTTAACACACAACACATAACTGAAAAAAAAAAATCACTTTTTCCCACTTGTGGTTGATTCATCCAAGTTGCTTCGTATCTTATCAAGTAAATATTTCCTATTTGATCATTCTATATGATCTTAGGAAAGATTTAAATTTTCACACCATCACTCACTACTGATGCTATTGCTAAATAAGGTTTGGATGTCCTTAAGCAGGGCTCATCCTTTCTAAGAGGTAGAGTAGCCTTTTGTGAATCTCACTCTTTCAAAAACATGAGCATAATAAATTGCTCTTTAACCTCAGCCGTGGGTATGCCGTGAACAGAGAAGTGTACGCTCTGAGGACAGCTGAGTGTGAGCATTGGGGTGCTGCAGTGAAGTCTGCGCTGCCTTGTGGGGTGGTTCAGAATCGTGTGTGTGGTCATGTGGACAGTTTAATTTTACTGTGTGAAACGTCAAAGCTACTGAAGATGCAATAAGCATCTATTGATCGTTCTTATTTTTGTATTGGCCTATGACTGGGTTGAGCACAGTTGTAAAAGTGCTATCAAGGTAAAGTCTACATGTTGACAAATATCCAAGAAATGGTATAGATTTGAAACCTGTGCTCTAGCCCAAATACATTTTAAAACAATGAATCTTAGTTCCACTGTCTTTATAATCAGTGTGGTTATTACTATTCATGACAGGTTATACTTTTTGAAAAAACTATGACCCGATAGCTGCCAGTAAATAAAGAGAGAGAGAGAGGAGGCAAGTCTTACTTTGTAGAACTTTTCAATGTCGAACGTCTCGTTTGGATTCTGTAGATGCATGAGTTCCAGGTCGATCCCGTTATTATTCAGATCACTGGCCTTGGCTTCGGCTTGTTGCTATGGTAACAAAAACAAAATTGCATAAAACTTAACTTCACTTGTTGAAGATGTTAACAGTACATTTTAAGACAAAATCTTTAGTTTTAGAGATAACAAAAAGAATGGACATTGTCAGCCTCATAGATGAGAGACACAGAGTTTATTGACATTATTTGCTGTTTATGAAATAATGGACAGTAATTTATTTCAGTGTTTTCGTCTTAGGAATTAAAGAAAACATTGCAAAAAAAACCAACAAAACCAAACAACTAAGTCTATACAGTGGCCTTATCATCTGTATAACTCTGAATATTCCCCATGAATGACCATCTTCAGCATGACCCTTCTGAAAGAAAAACGCCTCACTTACCCTCATGTGTGGTGAGCCTGCGTGAGGATTATCGTTGTTTGTGAACAGCATGATTCGCTTGGAGCCCATCTTCTGCGACCTGCGGAATAAGGTAGAGTTGAGTTGGTTGCTTAAAGACAGCACTATATAGGCTATACTGTGGACCCAAGACTAACCATTTACATGCTGCCACACAGAGACAATGCGGGGATACTTGAATTCCTATCTCAGCTTCCACATTATATTGACACTGAGCCAAATATTTGGGAGCGAAATTGGACAAATGCATATTTGGTCAACCGTGGACCAATGCTCTATCACTTGTGACAGTTGGTCCCCAAGTATAGGAGGAGATGCAATAGCTCATGCATAGTGATCGCAGCGCGAGTGGAATTTCACTTTAGTTGACCCCTTTCCTGGCATCTCCACCCATATTAAATTGTAATTACACTTTAATAAAAAGGGCAAATAACCCAATTTTTATACATGTCAATGTTTCAGTTATCTCCCCTCGAGGACAATTTTGAGAAGTCTGGGCTGTATTCTGCAGTGTTAGAGAGAGGTCCTGGTATCTCCAGCCTGTCTGTGTGTAGGAGGACAAACAAATTGACAGATGTTAACCTTGAGCCCTGTCGCCATATAGTAGGATCCCACTTAAGAAGAGAGGAGACGTTAATTTGGCAGGAAGCTTTGATCAATGACCAGAGAGGATGGTTGGTTGGTTGGGTTGGTTTAACGTCCAACAGCAGCACTATATAGGCTATTTGTGGACGGGCCCCAAGACGAACGTCTGACAATTTTATGTGCTGCGGAAGCACTGGGTTGAACATGATATGTGTGCATTGACCATTCAAAGTAAGGAGAAAGAAAAGCATAGATATGAAAACAAGTAGAGCAAAGTAGTTTTTGTGCAACTTGACAAACATCACCTGGGTGGTTGCCTAGGAAACGTAGGCTCACTCGCATGTTAGTTATTGGTGCCATTTAAAGCTAAGAGCTCAGCTGGCTCTCAAGATGTGACACTCAATGTTGTTATTCTAGACAGTTGACATGAACTATCACTTTTTTTCAGCCTAAAGCTATATATATATATATATTTTTTTTTTTTTAAAACAGTCAGACTGGTCACACCTGACACATACATAATGTTCACAAGCAACCACGTGTTATATAACTATAAACAAATCCCAAAATGCCAACGCACCCTTCTGCTTTAGAAAACATGTTCATACACGTCCAGAGCGCCTCACTGAGGGAATAAGTCGGGCTGTGGCCAAACTGCTTGGAGAATTTCTTGATGCCTTCTGAAATAGAGACAGGCCACAGATTTTTCAGTAGTACTCAAACATTCAACGGACACATTGAGAAGTGTGAAAATAAAGAGATAATCTTAAGACACAAAGGAAGGAGAAGTTCATAATACAAACTAAACACTAATTTTAACAATTTCATGGGGCTGCGAATGAGACCCCTGTTCAAAGATATTTAGCACGGCTGACTGACTGTCATAATTTTTTTTTTACTTATTTCAAGGTAAATTAAAATGTAGAAAATGGACACTGATGAAAATACAATTTATTAGTGTAAAAATAAAGACACACTCAGGTCTTTGATCAAGATGGGCTGGTCTTTTTTATATCCTAAATGTTCTCTAATCCAAAACAACAGAATAAAAGTGATGGATAAATTCACAACATAGATCTAGTAAAAATAAGTATGAAAAGACGTTCACAAGATGTTCACCCATTTGTCCCAGACATGCCCACAGATCTTTCTTTAGCTTCCGACATCCAGTACCCTTCGTCAGATTTTAAAATTTCAGATCAAGAAAAACTTCAACCAGTTATCTTAAAGTAAAGCCACCAAGCTCCTCAAATCAACAAAAGAAGACAGAAGATCTTTGGAGAAATAACTACAATACCTGCTTCAAATTCCTCCAGGTCCAAAATACGTTGAGCCCCGGGCTGATCCAGATCCTGTAAAATGAAAGAAAAGTACAAAGAATTTTGCCAAAGGGAAACAATTATCGTAACTGTATATTTGTCTCAAATGTTGAGTGCTTTATTCAAAGAAGAAAAAGCTAGCGCTTTCTATAAGTTTTGAGCAGTGAGATGATTTATGTGGAAACACTTATAGGTCCTGATAGTTCCAATCCATACAAGGCAAACATTGTTTAATCAACTTCACTCACACTGTCACAGCCTATTTCTAACCCCTGCTGAGCAGTGCCCAAAACTAGCTGTATATAATTCTTGAATATATTTCAGTGGTCTAACTACTCAGGATCTAAATATGCTGAATAGAGAGACTCCCTTGTGTAGTTTGAGTTTGGTTTTGTATCATATTTTTGTTCACCTTGCAGCTCTAAAAACTAAAAAGAATTTCTTTATTTTCATACTAATCCAACCTTATCCCAGGTTAGTATGACGTTCCAAAGTAACTGGAACACTTATTTCAGGACAGCATAAAGTAACTTTGGAAAGCCCTCATCAATTCATGCAGCCTTGTCCTGAAAGTTTTCATTCTACAAGTGGGTAAACCAAGGAAGGTCTCATCCGCAAAATGAGTGATATAACTGTGGTACGAAGTATCCCCCTCCCTACATGGTTTTTTGTATGGTACTATTATAATCAAACATGGTTGCCTCTTTTTTAGACTTAGCCTGTCCATGACCAGAGTACAAGCAACATGTGGACGGTGCAGATGGGACCCTGACCACACCCCCAGCCATCAGTCCGTCTTAACAATACAGACATATGATTAAGAGTGTTATAACCTAGCATGCATTCATACCTGATACACAAAAATGTTTTTGAAGTCACTTGGGTTCTCTTTTTTCTCCTGGGACAAAATAGAAAGAAACAAAATAAATGTAATGTGAATTTTCTGGGATAAAAATATTAGGGTTGATTCATTATGCAATCTACAAAAACGTTCTTTTCAGAACCTTTAATATTGTGTATTTTTTGTGGTAGATTTTTGTAAAAAAGAAGTCTGGAAATGCAAAATCTCTTTCCTTTGAAAGGAATGAAACAGAACAACTAAAACAAGCTATACAGGCATAAAATCTTCGAAAAATATACTAGAATAGTGCATGTAAACTGAATAAAAATGGAAACTAACTTACTGTGCCAAAGAAGACGGTTCCAATCACATCCCTCTCACTGCTGATTATTTTGTTTTGCATGGTTGTTTTAACAATCTGGAACAGTAATAATATTGTTTATATGCTTGAATATATGGATTATGCAAGTAATGTAATATTGCTTTGATGTTCCCTTCTTCAGATTTTAGATTTTCTCATCATAAAACATAATAAAATATAAAAACAAGGCTAAGCTAAAAAAAATAATTGAGAAACTCATGGTACATAATCAAACTTAATTTCTCTTGCAAAAAAAAACCCAAACAAAACCCAAACATGTTTATCTAAGTGCCCCTCTCTGTATCCGACCAAGTTTATGTTTGATGCAATTTTGTTTGGGCCACAGGTTGGGAAACCTTGCTGACAAAACTTTCTACAAAAAGGAGGGTAGAATCTGGATTTAAATACAACATAATAATTATAGCATCCACGGCTGCAAAAAAATATAAGACACTTAAGTCTGTCATCACTCAACTGGACCTTTTTCCACAAAATATTCTCAGTCTAAGAAAAAGAGCACATAAATAAATTTTTTAACATGTCGAAGCTTTAATGATCAATAACGATAGTAGAAATTATCAACCATGATTATATTTTTACGACAGATGATGTATATTTTAAGGTTTGCGGTTGTCAACCTTAATAACGCTGACTAACCATGCATACTGCTTAAGTTAACACCAAGTAGAAAATACAGATTTTTTAAATTCAATCCATCCCCTCAATATCACAATTATTTAAAATGCAATTTGCCTACAATCACTTTTGTGTAATTAAAAAATGTTTTATAGCCTCAACTTATGTTCACAGTCCAATCTAAAAAATTAGGACTACTTAGATGAAAACAATTGGCATTGGTGCAGGGGAGGGAAAGTTTGATTGACAGATTTTGTTTGATCTAGTCACTTATACAAGGTACTAGGCAGAGAAGCTTCTTTCAGCAGGTCTCTCCTGCCCACAGGGCTAGCCTGAGCTCAGTTTAACTCATTCAAGTCGCAGCCTATAAAGCACCAAGAATTACCAGAATCGCAACAAACTTGACCCCAATTTTGATATCACCTAGTAACGGTGAAAAAAAAGGCAATTAAAGACAAATATGGCAAGATTGTGGTCAAAGGGAACTAATAACACTTCAAGAAAAGCCTTTTCTTTTAGAAAAAAATGCATAGTGTCCCTTTACAATATCGCTTAGGATAAAGAGAAAGTAAACAATCACATCGCAACTATAGTTAGATGTGACTTGAACAGAGATCTAGGTCATCGCACCTATATATGCGATGTGACTCGAATGACTTTGATTCATTTACATGGGTATAAATAGCAAGAGAAGTTACAGAAATTCAAACAACAACAGTGCTTCAGTCTGGACGCTGCAGAGAATGCATCTGGACCTGTTTTGAATAGGATTGGAAGATTGTCTCCCTGTGATTTGTCAACACAGCAATTCTGTGATTAGTCAGCACATCCTCTATTTTTTAAGTACTCGGTAATTTGGAAATTGAATGTGACAAATTTGAGTCCCCCATTGGGATCTATATTATGTTAACGTAACTTTAAGGTAACCACTGACTCTCGAGCAGCCTGATCTTGGATAATATAAAAACTTGTTTATGAAACGGATAAAAAAAAATAATTGGAGAGAACATCAATACATCAAAGACTATTTTGAAGTCACATTATTAATATATTATATTTGTACAAGTAGAACAAATTTATTGGACTCTTGGTAAGTATCTATGTATTGAACTCCTCTACTAATTACACAAGTTGAATATTATTTTGAAAATATCAAAGGATAACCTGAATTAGCGAATAGTACCAGAAGCACAGAATTCTTACTTTGAGACAAAGCTGGAACAAACAATCATCATCATCTGCGGCATCAAACATGGACTTGGAAGCATCAATCAAGAAGATCAGTCCATCCCTTTGGTTACCCCACGCCTTCACACGTTCAGGTAGAGTAAATATCATAAAGAAAGACAAAAGTTAGCACAAGACTGGTTTGTTTCTATAAATGAAGTTGAGACTGAATCACCATGTCAGTTAATTTTCACAAATAATGGGAATGAAATGCAGTCCTCATTGGACAAAAGTGCTGCAATGTACAATGCATGCAAAAAACCATTATCATAAATATTCTCAGTGTCACTTAAAATAATTCAAGAATGATCTAGTGTGTCTAATGTTTAACTTTCAGTTATACGTTATGGTGCATTTAATCAGTTCACTGTATCAGCATGGAGCACTTCTGAAGTATTTGAGAGCTTTATAAGTAACCAAATGACCAATATGAGACTGAGACAATTATTATAATGAGAGACAAAGTGAGTGACTTTAAATTATAGAACAAACAAATTCCTTTGTCAAATGTGGGAGTGGACATGTTACTTAGATAGGATGAAGAATTTGCATAGAACAAAAACCTAAATACTATTAATCCAAAACTGCTAAGACATCTCTGTCTCACCTGATAGCCAGACCCATCTTCATCCTCTTCTTCTTCATCTCCAAACCTGGCGAATCCAAAATCAGCCATGATTTCTCTTCAACCTTGAAGTTTCAAGGACCTCTAAAGCTGTCTGTGAAAATACATTTTTTTATTAAATGAGCAGGGAAGAAAAGTAGCAACAAAATTTAAATGAAGAGCGGCAAGCTCTAACATTGAAACTTTCCAACTCCCCATTCCGGTACTGCAAACTTCTTGGGTATTTCCTTGGTTCCCAAAGATTCCATGGAAATGTGAATGGTCCGATTCTCAATGATAACGTCTAATAATTTTTCCATGCTGCATGCAAGCCACATGAGGATATTAGGGTTGCACCAGGATCCATGTATTGTTATTTCTCAATCAAAATCCAATTTAGATTATAAAGACAGAGGTACATTGAACACCCATTTAAAACAAAATTATGCCAGATTGTCACCCTTTAAAAGAGGGGTAGAGTAAAACACCATCATTGGGCAAATGCCAAAAAAAAAAGGTCAAATGCAAATTGTCATCAGTTGTGAAGTGCAAGCCATTCAATTTTTTGAACTTTTGTTGCACAAGTTCTTAACTCTAGATGGTCTTTAGGCTAGATTAAAACAAGAAGTGATTTTCTGAAACCACATTTATATAATGATTTTGCCGACTTGTATGTAACGATGACACATAGATGGTTGGTCAAAATGCAGTGTTTTTATGTATAAAAGTAATACTGCCTATTAAAAAATGTATACAGTATACTTAGCAAGAAGAAGGAAGAGCCATGTACATTTGACAATTCGCAGTCATATAAAAATTCACCCCTGAGTCTATTCTCTCATCCATGGTGTTTCTGTCCAATTTATTGCTACACACACTAGATTCTATATGATAAAATTTCCATCTAAATTTGCGATGATTATGGATCTAATTAGATCTAGAACCTCGATCTATGCCTATGGTAAATTGATCTTGAGCTTTTATAATCCAAATTACGACCATAAACGTGAATCACAATATCTTAATTTGCCACTGTAGATTACTGTGGATCTAAAATCTTCACTGAGACCTGAGAGACATTTAACAAGGCCAGTCTGGCATTCTATGACAGTCTAACTAAATAAAATAAAAATGAAATTATAGGCACATAGGCTAGCCCACATAATGTTAGATCTATCTATAAGGTGATAGGCCTAGATCTAGATCTTTAAGGGAGGCTATCTAGAAATATAGGCCTAACACAATTTGGACTGAAACATAGAATCTAAATCTATATATAATGCATTTAACTAGATTCTAGGTCTAGAATATAGATTAGATGTAGATCTAGATGTAGCACAATTGTGACAGAAACATCTTTAGAATCTAGAATCTAGATCTAGATCTGGAGAAAAGCTCTACTCCGTATCTACAATGTATCTAGCAGAAACCTAGAGCGTGTATGTAGATTATATCTAGAGATGATAACATAGTGTAGAGTGTTTCATAAATAAAGTGAATGACATAATTTAAGATTCCGATTATCATCTAAATTTACAAATAAAAAGTAAAGATTTTGTTTGGACCTGTGGACCGGCTTCAGATTGTTTTACTTAGCATCGGATTATAGACTAAACTCTGGACGTTTTGTTTCCGATTAGTTCTAGCAGTTAAAAACTTGTGGCTTCTGAGAATTTATTCTGCGAAAAAAGAAACTATTTTCCGCGAAGAAAGCTTTTCCTCCACCTACCGTTAGTTCGTCTAGCATTTCACTAATAACTGAATATTCTTGTTGTTCCTTATCTTATCCTATAACGTCGCCTAAACTTGAATGCGGAAAAACAGAACAGCATAATTATGTTCGATCTGCCCTGTGAGAGTAGGCCTACGTCACTGGATAGACATACTTTGTCTTCCACCTATCTCTCTTGTTGTGCTTGAGAGTAAACCATTGCGACAGCATGTTTTTTTTTTTTCAGTTTGAGTGAAATGTAATCTTTGGGTAGTTTTGTGTGCCCTGAGTGTTGCGAAAAACAAAAACAAAACAACAAACCTAGGAGGTTGGAACCAATTCCGCCAGCCCAGAGCACAAACCGACGAAGTTACGGGCGCGTCCTTACTGGGATGATGAAAACAGAAATGTACATGTAGAACGATTCCAAACCATTGTAATCCTGTGGTCAAAGGGAAGGTGCAGACTGATTTGCTAAATTTTTATGATCTGTTCAATTATTTCTACCCACCTGTTTAATGCTAGTCTACAGTAAACACGACAGACTCGGCACAGTAGGCTACCGTAAAGCACAAAGACTCATGATAGTGCCCGATACCAAGGTACCATAAGAACATCATAGCTTAAGGAGGAAATATCACATGGGCATTGTGAAAAAAGGAAAGAACAACCCATAACTGCATTGTAGACCTTGCTCCAAATTCTAGACCTTGCTCCAAATTCTAGACCTTGCTCCACATTCTAGACCTTGCTCCACATTCTAGACCTTGCTCCAATAAATATTGATCCTTGCAGATCCCAGAGTTAGGAATCCACCAGATTCAAATAAGGTTTTGGTATGCCTTGCTTTTTTTTCTTCAGGAGAGAGAAGCTATCCCCTAGCATGACGACTGTTAGGTCCCCCCTTCATGGTGACGGGTCTCAATACAAATAAACCATTACAATTATTATTGTTACATAAAACACAGGGATTCTGTCTCAGTAGACCACTGCGAGCTAACAAGGCCTTTCAGTGTTATTCATGGTTTTTTTTTTGTATTTTTTTTTTTTTGGATAATCGCGGTGCATACCCCCCGGAACCAGATTTGAAGACGTGCGCTCTACCACTGCTCTAAGCCCTACCGCCTCAAAAGACAAGCGTTTGGGTCGGAAAAGAAGTAAAAGAACAGACATGGCCATTATATTATCATGTTCACAGTTAAAAATGTTTTATCCGAGTCACCTCCTCATGGGGCTCACTCTGCTCAGCGCAGTTAAAACTTAAACAGGGACACTCATGTCCTTTATATACCGACGACAAAGCTACGTTTCAATAACGTTGTTGTCTTATGTTTGGGGTGCTTTAGCTCAAAACGTATAATACATGGCATGTATAATGAGCGACTTGTGCCTGATTCACCCTGGTTGCCTGCACACTGCACCTGCAGCTGCCGTGAGCTCTTAAATGAACTGGGCGCTTTTCCTTATTTCTTCTAAAAACTCTAGTACATGTAAATTTTATTTATTGGCGTTTGACGGCCATGACGTCACTCCCACTTCTGTATTTTGTGAGGGGGCGGGGCGAACCAAGGACTGAACGCAACTCTTCATCTCTCTGGTCGCCGCGTTTTATCCCTAGCTGCTGGTTGGATCGGTATGGAACAGGCCAAGTTAGTGGCGAGTACACCCCGTTGTGGAGTCCCATCCCCGCATAGGATCTTTCTTGAGATATAGGATAGGAAATGTTATTGTTAAACCAGCAGGGTGGGAAATTCGCTATCTCCGACAAAGGATTGGTTCAGCATTAAATTTTATTCGGTTCGCTTTATACAATGTAGATAAGATGACTGTGCTTCAGTTCCAAGGTTTGTTCATTATCAAGAATTGCTCGAAATTCTACATTTTTCATTAGCCAAACATGCCTAAAACTGCGTGAAGTCTCAGGGAGAAAGATGTAATAGATGTATAAAGACACAGGGAGAGAGGTTGGTTGGTTGGTTGGGTTGGTTTAACGTCCAACAGCAGCATGGGCGCTTTTCCTTATTCTTTAAAAACTCTAGTACATAACAATATTTATTTATTGGCGTTTGACGGCCATGACGTCACTCCCGCTTCCGTATTTTGTGAGGGGCGGGACGAATCAAGGACAGAACGCAACTCTTCATCTCTCTGGTCGCCGCGTTTTATCCCTAGCCGCTGTTTGGGTCGGTATGGAACAGGCCAAGTTAGTGACGAGTACACCCCGTTGTGGGGTCCCATCACCGCATAGGATCGTTCTTGAGATTATAGGACATGAAATGTTATTGTTAAACCAGGGCGGGAAATTCACTTTCTGCGATCAAGGATTGGTTCAGCATTTTGTTCGGTTTTATATTTTGCTTTATACAATGTAGCTAAGGTATGCTTCAATTCCAAGGTTTGTTCATTATCAAGAATTGCTCGAAATTCTACATTTTTCATTAGCCAAACATGCCTAAAACTGCGTGAAGCCTCAGGGAGAAAGATGTAATAGATGTATAAAGATACAGGGAGAGAGACAGCAAGATTAAGATGAAGAGATTAGAGGGAAATGATAAAATAAGTGAAAGTGAGACTGAGACTGGGCGAAAGAAAGTGGAGGAGCAAATAAAAGCGAGAACTGTAGAAATAAATAAATAAAATAGACAGACAGATAGATAGATAGATAGATAGATAGATAGATAGATAGATAGATAGATAGAGAGAGATAGAAGATAGAGATAGAGATAGATAGAGATAGAGAGATAGATAGAAGAGAGAGAAGAAGAGTGAGAGAGAGAGAGAGAGAGAGAGAGAGAGAAAGAGAGAGAGAGAGAGAGAGAAAGAGAGAGAGAGAGAGAGAGAGAGAGAGAGAGAGAGAGAGAGAGAGAGAGAGAGAGAGAGAGAGAGAGAGAGAGAGAGAGAGAGAGAGAGAGAGATGGAGGGGCAGGGAGAGAAAAGTGATAAATGAAGATGGAAATAGAGATAGAGATTGTCAATGGTTGATATGATATGACTTTTTTGTTTGTTAATACTTATTAATAGTCTTTTATTGTAGCCTTGACTGAGTATAACTTTAAATGATCCAAACTGGATGTTTGTAGAAAATTTATTGAATGTTTCAACTGACTTAAGTTCTCTTTTAGTTTGGAAATAACTGAGTGATGTTTTGGTTATTTTTTAAACATATATTTTACGCCCCTAGAGAGATTCCTCTAGGGAGATAGACGCACCAACATAAATCCACCCCTCGAACCTCTTGGTCATTCGTTCAAAGCTCTAACAACTGAGCCAATGGCGCTCACTCTGACTGGATTCAGGAACTCAGTAAATTACACTGGAGATTTGGAGCCTGTATAGATTCACTTTTGGAACGATGCAGATCACAGTAAACCAAACATACATTAAGAGTTGCGATTTACCCCTTGAAAAAGCTGCATATCTACCAACGGTCTTAACCATTGATTCATCAATGGCTGTAGTCAAAGGGTAGAGCGCGCACTTTCAAATCGGTAGGTTGCGGATTCGACCCCACCACTAGCCCTTGCTTTTCCATTCACTCGTTGGATCGATGTTAGTTAGTGGGCCTACAATGTTAACGACCGCTGGAGCTCTGTCGCCGTAGAGGATCTTCCTTGAGACAGGCGAGGCGGTTAACGAGGACAAAGGGGGGAGGGTAGAGTGACTGAGAGAGAGAAATATATCGAGAGAGAGACAGAGAGAGACGGAGGAAAAAGAAAAAAGAGAGAGAGAGAGAGAGAGAGAGAGAGAGAGAGAGAGAGGGAGAGAGAGAGAGAGAGAGATAGAGAGATATTTATCCTAGCAAAGGTGTAGAATGTATTCCAACCCACATATATAAACGGATCAAGCAATGTACGCACATCATTTTGAATAGGAAATGTGACGGTAAACTTTCGAAACAAAACTGGAAAGTCTTTTACCTTCGTCACCCCAGCTTTTTCATTTCATGCTGAGCAAACTTTTCAAATCTTTGTATCACGTATATAGATCATCTTTTTTTCCTGCAATTTTTATCTTGAATTTCAACCTTCATTTTTTTTTAATGAGAAAGGTGCCACTTTCTAATTCAGCTTTTAAAAACAGAAGCAATTTCAAAATTGATATTAAGTTTCAGGACTGAAAATGTCCACTTCGCCATAAAAAAAAATTCTTTCAGCACACAACTGGAACCAACAGTCAATAATTCCAAACACTCCTCTTTAACAATTTTCTTGTATGAACTATACAGAGAATGAATTTCCAATTTTTGTTTGCAGTGTTTCATGTCATTTCTTTTTCTTAACAAAAATTTAAAAGTGTAAAACTTGAAAACATCTGAAGCTGAGATTTCAATTTCTGGTGGGACGTGTTCTAAAACCCATCAACGTTATACACGTAATCCTCATCGAGATAACCATCACCATCACCAGCATTATAATCAGAGTCATTATCCTGTTTTTATTAATACTATATATTATCATTATTATTGGTATTATTTATATTATTATAATCATTATTATTTATATTATAATTATTATTATTATTATTGTTATTATTATTATTATTATTATTATTATTACACTGTATATAATTATCATCCTAACCATCATCATAAACACCAACATAATTTTAACATTTTTATTGCAATCATTCTACCTCTTCTTATAATTAAACCTATTATTACATGCATCATTTTTCTCTTTGTAAAATATCTCATTGTATTCTTAGACCCTTAATTTCTATCTGCAACATGAACGTTATTTACAACATATGACATCCTTATTGCTGTATTAACAGAAAAAAATCCAGTGATTAAAAAAGCGCAACCCATCACAAGTACTTTCAAGACAACAATACAAAATGAAATCAGAAATATGAAAAATGTGTGATAACAAACAAAATTTTGAAACGTTTTTTTTCAAGCTTTATTAAATATTCATTTGCAATTATGTTAAAGAATGCATGGATAGTACAATAGTTGATACAAAAAGTCAAAACAGAAAGAGACACGAGAGCCATTCACTCCACACGAAACCATGAGAAAAACATTGCACTGATGAAGACGGTAGTGGCACCCTCCACAGACTCGGGATGCGCTGGCATGATGACACAGGATGACATTAGATGACATTAGATGATTGAATATTTTGATAATCCAAATGAAAAGAAAAACATGGAAAGCATCAATTAAAATACAGAATACAGAAATCTTTATTCAACCCATAAGGGGAAATTAAAACTACACTCCCTTCAGAAACTAAGAATTCCATGAGTTTTCTACAGCTCTTCCAAACAAACGGCTGCGGACTGTTTTTCATCTAACATAACGACAACTGCAACAACATTGCAATAAAAAAACACTATCTTTATTTACCGCAGCTAAGCTTATTTTCCCTTCTTTAACATGAAACATACTTTTAAGTCTAATAGTGTCAAATCATCACTTTAAATTTTGCTCTTGATTTTGAAAAACAAAACAAAATAAAATCGATAAAAACTTGATAACCCTGTGTCTACCAATAGGATTCCACCCAGCACAGCTTCTCTGATCGATTGCGTAGTTTTACTGCCAAGTTAATTTTCATTGTCTTAGCAAGCAACAATATTAGCCTGATGCGTGGCAACATAACAAAAAATAATGAAAAGAGCAAAAAAATTCAAGGTCAAAATAAGAATATGGCAGTTTTGCAAACATGAAATATGACTATGATTGTTCCTTATTTCATTAAGTAGGCTTATTTCTTGGTTTACTGCTTCCGAGGGAAATTTTTAAAGACTAAGATTTAAGTTGATCATTAATCTGAGTTTCAGGTAGTTAAATATTACAGCAGAATAAGGAAGTTAAAAAACAGGTAACACGTTCATGTTAGTATCTTGTAGCACAAGCAGTGGTCTTCTTCAGCTTTGCCATTACAAATGTCATAGTTTAAATGAATCATGGGAAAACTGGTTAACTGATTAGACGGTTTAAAAATATTTGAAGTTTGTTCTCTTACTCTACGGTCATTTGTTATTGACATTCATTAGTTTAAAACCTTACAACATTGACAAGTCAAGAGATATAAAAAAATTACATATAATAAAAAATTATGAACAAACTATTATCACATTAAAAACAACAAACATAGCATAATATAATCATATATCTACATCGTGCAAGAATTTAGCATAGGGATCTTCACTGTAAGCATGGCCTTCATGTTTGTGATAAGTTATTCTAAATTTCATTCCACTTGGATCAGAAATAAGTATCAGGCTAATGATGGTCTCTGGAAGCGAACACACTTCATTATTACTTATTAGGAATTAGCTAAAAAGTACAAAAAAAACATGAATGATTTCGTATACCGTACTATAGTAAAAATGATCTGAATGTATGGTCTACAATGCTAATGACATTATGAGCAAATAACATGTGTCTGCGTTTTCTCTTTTCTTTCATACTGGAAGAACAATGCGTATAGTCAAGAAGTATTACATGTACATGTACAAAAAAAGACACTTGATTGAATCAATAGTACAAGTCAACATCGGCGATGATGTTACTACAGTGGCAGCAGCCGTCAAGGGGAAACAACTCACTCTGACTGAGGATTCATTCCCCGTCAGATCAGACACACAGCACACACAGCAGAGGCAGGCAGACCCGTCTCACTGTCACACAGTCGGGGGCTATACATGTAGTGTGGGGCAAGCTCTAGTCCAATGGAAAATTGTACATGATTGTGCCCAAGCTTCAGGTTAACAAAAAAAAAAAAAAAAGTTCTAAAAATGTCCTCATCCATCGTTAGGCTTCAACTTGTAGAGTTTGTTCGGAATTTCCATAGCAAAGTAACATCTAACCAAATATAACTTCATATATCTGTTAGTGTTACACTTTATTACTTTGATCATTGTTTTCTTGTCCAAATTTAACAATGCTCACAAGTCACCGTAACTTAAACTCATGACAACCCTTGACAGATGCCTCTACATATCTATCTACAAACTTGCATCTTAATCCTGATTGCAGAGATAATTGGAATTATGTTGGTTTATGAACAGGACAAAATTACACTTTTGGACACATTCCTACTTGTACTTATGTACAAGACCTGCTTTTTGTTTCTCTCTGATCCATCTTTACTTTGCGGAGTGGCCAAACCTTTGTTGTTGTTTTGAGGTTGGCCGAGTTTAGCTTGAGAAGTGGATAGTTTACACAGCTGCTGCAACAAGCGCTCGGCCTACCCGGCCACCTGACGCAAAGACACTTTGGCCACAAGGGGACAAGGAGTACAGTGTGACAAAATTGTAATAAAGACGTTTGCAGAGCTGATATTTTGATGTTTAGACTACCTTCCAAGTTTTTTTTTCAACTCAAACACGTCTACTGTTTATGTATTGGTCTCTAGACACAATTAAAAAAAACTCGCAAAGCTTTCATTACTTTCAGACCATAGAGAAAAATAAAGTTTTATAAATTTCTTTACCAACAAGGTGGGTAACATTCTTAGGGCAATTACAAAAAAAAAATATGCTGCCATCTCCTTTTTTTTCAACAGCAATATAAAAATGATAAACAATAAAGGAAAACAATATAGTAGAAAAGTATTACAGAATCTTGTTCTCTAAGTACAGAAATATCAGGGCAACAGTTTTCAGAGACACACGTTTTGTTACCACAAAGTGCTAAAGCTTACAAAGAGGAATGGTTTTCTCAGAACTTGTAAAGTGAACATACAAACAACTTCCCATTTCTTTCCAACACGCATGCACACTACCCCCCCCCCCCTTTTTTCCTTCATAGTCTAGGGAAAATCATGGTTGTAAAGAGTAAGAATTGTAACTTCTGAAATACATGTTCAAAATGTAATCCCTGTATAGTAAATTTTGGACATTTACTCCTGCATACATCACGATGATCTCCCCTCCCGCTCCAACAGCACAACAACAACGAGGCCCCCGCCGCGGCCACTAGGAGTTTGCGGCAGACACGGCCTGAGGTTGGTGGTGCCCGTTCTGGCTCGCTGAGTTGTCCTCCCCTTCCGCGAGGTTCGGGTTGCTGTTCCATCGCTTCTTGTGCTGCATGCGGCCGAAGCCCTCGTCGTAGTTCCCCTTGGTGGCAAAAAGCTGCTTGTAGTGGTTGGTGCAGAAAATCACACCGTTATTGATGGCGAACGTTTTTGGCCTGAGGAAGGGGTGGGGTCGAGGGGCAGCCAGTTAGATCAATGTGCTAAAAAATCGATATGATTGGCAAAAAAAAAGCATAGAAATTGTAAAAGCAAAAGATTACAAAAAAAAAAAAAAGATGGGGAAAACAAGAGAAATAATGTTAAAAACAGTTCTACAGTTTAAAAAAAGTTTGAGCCATATAAATATTGTACATTAAAATCAGAAAAGAGTAAGCTGAGATAAAATCTTTAAAAACATGAAGGAATGTATAGTTATCTTACAACATCAAAATGTTCTTTTCGACTCGACCAATATTGTTCCACCTGCCAAACTAGCATACAGACTAGATTCTCTTTCATCTGTTTTAATTTTACCAGAGAAGGCGTCAAGCCTTATCTCAAAAGTCCAAGTGACGTGTGGAGAATTCTCCCTCTGTCTCTGATTCTGTCACTCATTCCGGTTTGAACAGCACTCTCATTTTGACACACAAGTGCGCATTAAAGTCTATGCCTCAAACTCAGAGTTCCCAACAGATCAAAATGTTCACGGCTATGACACAAAACAATGATATCTATAGGGTTAAATAAGGCAATTCATACAAAGATGAAAAACATCACCACACAGAAATAAATCAGAAGAATTAAACAAGTGGCACATAATTTTATACAACGGGTACAATCGTCCAACTTAAAAACCTATTTCTTCAAATTTATTCAAAGCAATACCAATACATTGTACAACCAATATGCCAGAGGGAGTTACAGAACATACATTCATTGTGTTTTTGGCATCAAAGACAAAGCATGGTGCTGGTACAATTTTATTTCAATACATAGGCATCATACATGTATATTGAAGCAAGTAACATATGATCTCCATTGTTTTCCAAACCCAGAACGCTGAGAATATGTTTGTACTGATCGCTTCGAGGTTTGTTTGTTTGCTTTGTTGCTTAATGACCAGCGTCAGCACTACATAGACTATATTGTGGATAGGTCCCACGAATAATGTCTGACAATTTTACGTACTGCCACACATGAGACAGGGCAGGGAACCTGGGCTCCTATGTAAGCTGGTCATATTATACTGACACCGGCCCAACCATCGAAATCTGACAAAATACATTTCTGATCACTCCTGGGATTTGAGTAAGAGAACTCCCGATCTGGAGATCAATGCTCTACCACTTGACCACAAAGCTAGTCCGTGTGCTATGGCCACCCTGGTGGCTGCACGAGGTGAGCCTACACCACTGAGACTGTGAGTATGCCAGTCCCAAGTCTGAGGCGAGAGTAAAGGACACCAGTACAAGATCTCACTTTCAGTATAGGCTGATCTAGTACAATCTCTAATCAAAGCCTGACCTTCAATCGATTATTAACAGCAGCCTCCAGATCCCGCACTCCCGTTTGCTTCCATCAGCATTCCTGTTATTTAAATAGACATATGTCTTCCTGTTATATGACTTTTAAACACAGAATGGTCAACCTAATTATCTAACAGCACTGCAGATTACCCTTAAAGAGGGTTCAAATCAGAGATTTACTGAAAAAAAAAATCGTTAGAGGTATCCTGGTTCTCCGCACGTCAGACGTCACGGTGTCCTCCGCTTGAAGGAAGTCTCCAGGCTCCATCACCTGGGATCCATCCACAACAGTTCTGGGTACGAGGCAACAGCACGCCAGACTCTCTGCCCGCTGACCCGTGGGTTTCAGGTTCGAGTCCTATCCGGCTGGACCAGCTGCCAGACCCGAGCGCTCATGACAGCATTTCAAAGTTGGTGCAGTTTGAGACTTGAGACTGCTGGGCAATATGGACACATCCATGGCACCCATGCCCAGAGAGGGTGACCCGTCCTCACAACTGGTCTTGCTCTTCAACCCAGCTCTACATACAAATTAATACATGTACATACTGTTAAGCACACATTCTTCTATTTCAGAACAACCTAACGGGGAAAAATCAATGGGAATTGTTTTTAAGGCTTTCGGGAGGGAATCTAGCAGGGTCGATATTGGGTTGGGCTCTTTTCTGGGGTGGGATTGGCACAGGGGTCGGCGGTTTGGGGGAAGGGGGGAGAGAAACAGAAAGGATTGGGGTGGGTGGGGAGCTACCACCGGGGAGACGGGGCGGTGGTGGTTGGCTGGGGGGTCTCCGCCAGTTCGGAGATGGGTCCCTGGGGTGTGTGTGGACACCGTGCGAGCGCGGGTGAGTAAGTCATGCAGGGCGGGCGGTTCGCATGCTTCAGTCAAATCAACATAAGGAGTTAGAGACACAGGCTAACTGGGGACACAGTCGCACACACTGAGCGTTAAACAACCATGCAGAAAACAAACACGCTTACAGGGTCAGTAAAAATTCTCCACACACACACACACGCACTCACTCACATACAGACAGACACACGCTGTGCCACAGGCATGTACTGGCGCGTCTCATACAAGCTTTGGACATGTCCAGCTTGCATATGGCTCAGACATTCTCATTTTCATTTCCAACAGGTCAAAAATAAAAAAAGGCACAAAAGTTACAAATGTAAATGTAAAAAAAGAAACAAAGCATAATAATGATCACTAATCTCATTCAATGCATAGAAATACAAATAGCATATTCATAGCTGCATCAATTGAAAAAACAAACAAACAATAAACAGACAAATCCCTTTATACCCAAACCAAGCTTAAAATGTATGGCCAAACCACCAAGCGGCAAAAAAGCAAAATTAACCCCCTGAATCCCTTTCCTGAGTCCAAGGGCCGGTCCATATATGGAGTGCTGTGTCTGTGCAGACAGTGCTGTGCTACGCAATACTCATACATAACCATGTATCATGTATACATTATTGATGTATCACAGTGTAGAATGATGCAGTTTTGTACCAGGCATGCAAGTATAGTTCCGCGTTGCCAAGCGAAATGGTGCAAATCATTGCAGATTGATAGTAATATGGATTTCAATGTACCATACGTAATATATAATGTAATGAAGCAGGCTTGGGCCTGACACCCAATGGCACTAAGTCTGTCGCATTGTGAGATTGTCAGCCAGACTCGGAGCATTCTCATAGAACTTTTCCCGATGACAAACATAAATGTGGCGTATGACCCTTCAGACGAATGTAAATATGAAAACTGCATTAAGAGCCTTGAACAAAACATCTCATGGCCTTGAGACAATGCAAATATTAAGTCCATATACACTGTATAGTCATTGTCTATGCTTCAGTTCACGGCACTCCAGACGGCTCCTTCCCCGCATGCACTCCAGTTTTCTGTTTATTCCATTCCGTTTGGTTTATTGGTATAACAGTTTCGGTTGGTATGTAAACTGTAGCATTGACGAGCTCGTATGTGATAATACATTTTGTACTACTACTAACCTGTTGTATTGTGTGTTATTTAACCTGAAATAATAATAATAATATAACAGCATAAAACATGAGTGGCTCACAATGCATCAAAGGACACTGCATAAGACGGTCTCCGCGGGACATGACTGAAAACATCGAATTAGACGATCTTTAAGGTATGTGTCGTTTTGACCAGACTTATCATCATATTACGAAGCAAGGCCTATGGACAAGAGATCCAATCAAGTGAAAACCGACGTATGCAGTGTCCACGCAATGCATGTAGGTATAACTATAACTCTGCGAGTGCTAGACTGAGCCAGACATAGACTGATAGAGCGACTGATGGGTTCCTTACGTGAGCACCGATCTGCACACGCTGCACCTAAAGCAGGCTTTGTGGTAGACCGTTTTGTTCATCTCGAGGCGCTCCATGGCGTAGACGGTCTTGCCGCAGGCGCCACACTTCTCCACCTGGATGGCTGCCCGCATGCTCTTGCTCCGGCCGATCTGAGGGGGGCGCGGCGTGACGACCAGGGGGGATAAGGAGAGGCATTCGTCAACACAGGCATCCAGTTAGTTCCAGTGAGCGACACACACACACACACATACATAGACACACACACAAGCCTAGGACATGACAAGCCAACAGAGAAAACGTCTGCTACTACTCAGAGTGTAAGAGTTTGGAAGAGACATGTTGCCTATCTGTTCACTGATACAATGTACCACGTGACACCAGTTCTGTCAGCTGATGGCGATAGGAGAATGAAGTTCAAGACACTTATAAGAACAAGTCTAGCACACAGACTCACGCTACTAAAAGATCTGTATATATCTTTAAAAAAAAAAAAGCTGGACAACACACAGAGCAACTGGACAGAAAAAAAAAAACTTCGATTGTCAAGCAACAAGAACATCTCTTTCCAAATGAAAATGTTACTTGTTAGGAATGTGAGCGCGACTAGAAGGAGAAGAAGAGGCTTGAGGTTAGAGTTGGCTTAACGTCCAACGTCAGCATTATATAGGCTATAGTGTAGACGGGTCCCAAGACTGATCTCTGGAAATTTTATGTGCTGCCACACTCGAGAAAGGATGGCGAGACCTGGATTCTGTCTCAGCCTGTCATGAGAAGAAAACAAATTGAAGTAGGAACAGACGAAGAAGAAGAAGAAGAAGAAGAAGAAGAAGAAGAAGAAGAAGAAGAAGAAGAAGAAGAAGAAGAAGAAGAAGAAGAAGAAGAAGAAGAAGAAGAAGAAGAAGAAAGCCTATCCTTGAGACGTCACAGCCCAAGCCTGTCCATCATGCGCACTTGATCACTCTGTGTCAGGAAAGAGCGTCAGAAAGAGGTCACAGCGAGGACATACTTCAGGGCAGGAAACGCTCCTGGTAAATAATTGGCCACCACCTCGCGACTCGCCCTTACCACAATCGCCAGGCTGACGTGGCAAAAAGACCTGAAGCCTGACATTCATCCAGGAAAAAGTACTAATTGAGAAGATGGCGATCCGAAACTATCAAAGAAATAGTGGTTATCTTGTAGGATTATTTACGTTGACTTGGAATATGGACAATTCCAAACATGTATTAGAAACGTTTAACACTAAATCAAGTTCCTAAGAGATAAACAAACCACAAACAAAGAAAAACAAAACAAAACACAAAAATACACAAAGCTAGAAATAGTATTATAACATAGCAAAAATTACTTTACTTTTTGTCAAGATAACTAAATGCACACGCACCATTAATTAGTCAAAATTAAAAAAACATATTGCTTTAGAAGAAACAAACTTCGAGAAAAGCGATAGAAGCGTTAAATATTGCAGAAAGTTAAAACACCTACATATATGCATTTATGAAAAATAGTAATTACATAAGAGATGGCATGTTTGTAACCGAAAAAACAACACAACAATTAAGACAATCAAGATGCTTTTCATTCTAGTAAGAATACCATACCGTATTAACTAATTGTAATTTGAAACCAATATTCATTCAAAACGAAATTAAAAGGCAGAGTGTGGGATTTGAAATCACGACATGCAAACAATCTCGAGTTAGAAAATGCACACGTTGTCTATGTTACTTACCCATGCCAAATTAATAATAGAAAAAATAACTAGACTAGAGACGTGTCAATAAAGAGGAAAAACTAAACCAGGAGCAAACAAAGAGGAAGAATAGAGATGTGTGTGTGTGTGCAAATTATGTTCTGCTCAGCTGCATTAAGACTACAATTATTATGCTCGCTAGTTGGGCTTCTCATCCTAATGAGACAGACTAAGAAATTATAAAAAAAAAAAACCACAAAAAAAACAAACACACTAGATATGATAATCTAGACCCTAATGTAGAATGGAGATGTATAGACCTTAGGAAACAATGGTAACTGTGCTTGGTAGCCTAACTCCAACAGACTTAATTATTTTAATGCTGGAACTTTAACATACCTCTCCGTAGTTTTATCCAACTGTCATCTTTTCTTCCTCCTACAAATCTTACTCCTCCTTTCCCCCTTTCCTCCTCTCCTCTTCTCCACTCTCCACCTCCTCCTCCCTTCAAGCAAGCACAGAGAAAAGCGTGTCAGAGAAATCGCTTACACTAAGAGAGGCGGGGGAGGAACATTCTCTTACTTAGGATCGAAATAAACATTGTGTTGAAAAGAGTCATCTTTCCTGACAGGCCTATCTATTAAGATATTCCAATACAACAAAATTAGCCCTAGGAAAAAAAACAACACCCTGCAACCCTGTCGTATGGGTTTTCATTATATAACTATGTGAAGGTATTTTTTTTCTAGACATTTTTTGTAAAGAAAATTAAAGAATAAAATTATGTTATGCACAAAAAGATGTAGATTGAGATGCATGCACGGTTCGAAATTATTATAATTATAATCATTAATTTAGTATGTTTATAGTTTTGAAGTGTACTTTCATTTCGTAAAAACCCGTATAAATAGATTTGAACAGTACAGGTAGGTGTGAAGGTGGTTATAATTTGAACAAGGTTGAAGCAAGGAATGGTAACTCTAAACTAAAAATAAAGAAACTTTGACAGGCGGAATCAGTCATTCAGCGCAGTAGTTTTTGTGTTGTGTGGGTGTGTAAGGTCACAGGCTTGAGAAAACACGAAACACAGGATGGGTGGGGAGGGAAATACAACTGGTGGGCAACCTCTTAGTTGAATATATCATGGTAACAAAACAATGCATAGTTTACACAGAGTTTTGATGTAAATAACATTGATTGTTTACTGAAGAGTAAAGGAAAATGTGCGGAATTAAAAAAGAAGAAAAAAAGTATTTATATATACATAAATAATTATGAAAAAGAATAAAAAAAGGAATATCAGGTTTACTTAGGAATAACATACCCAGCTTTATTATATTTCATTAGGCCTTAATATAAACGTAACCAGTGACAGCATTGTCCGTCCTTATCCTGCTTAGCAGTGCATCATTCCAATGTACACAACAAAAAGACATTGAAGGAAGAAATAATCATAACAATACATTATTATAATTCAGGGGGTTAGTAGACCGGTTCAGCATGCAGAATCCATTGAAAGCCATCACAAACACAAACAAGGCAACGCTACACATGGCTTTATAAGTAATATCACAAAGATAAACATCGCTATCAATTAATTGTGGCTCAAAATATTATCTTGAAGCAAATTATTACACTTACTGCCACAGGTGCATCTTCGTCTAAAATCTAAAAAACAAATTTGCAAAGTTTTGTTTTGGTAGCGTCCACGCCAAGCATAGCATAAAGCAACACAACAACACACCAACACAACTTTCAAGCAAAATGCACGCGGTTAGAAAAGAAGAAAATAAAGCAAACAAGAAATCGTTCAGTGTTTTAAAAATAAAAATAAAAATCCAAGAGAAGATTTGGTATGATTAAAAAGCAACAGCTACCGTGTAAGTAAAGAAACATCTTATTTGAAAATAATTCATGAAGAAGTGCATCGCTACAGTCACGTCTTTTAATTGTAAAATGAAACGCGTGCTCAAGTCGTTCAAGGGCTGAGTTTCAAAGGGTTAATGAGTCGCAGAGGTTAAAGATCATGCACCTTGTTAGCAAGAAACTTTTTCTAGAGACCAAGGGAAAAATAAACCAACAAAAACCAACAATGGTGCCCGTCTTCGCCCTACAAAGTTGGATTGTTGTGTGTAGAGAAGAGGGGGCCGCAACACTTGCATTTGTGTGTGTGGGCTACCCTAGCTAGGTTGCAGAATGTTGGAAATGTGTGATGTTAATGGTGAAGACAGATCTACTGATGATGTAGTGCACTGTCACTAATGTTGGTTTCCCAAAGAGGGCGCACAACATTGACAGCTGAAATATCTAGATCTATAGCTAGGTAGGATTTCATTAACATTATGTCTATTACGATCAGAAGAGTTAAGGTTGTGATGAGAGGGTAGTACTGGTGGTTATAGGTTAGGCTGCACAGCCGGCACACAAACCTGCGCGGGGTCTTCGAACACTTGTCTCGCACTCTCCATGACGGGTTCGGGCTCTGGCTCCGGTTCGATTCTAGTGGGCGATTCCTACAACACGGGGAGCACAGCAGGGGTACATGTGAGAGAGTACAGACAGGGCGTGGATATCACAGGAGCTACAACAGACAGGCACAGAGAGGTACACAGAGGTAGAGAGAGATGTGTTGAGTTGGCTTTAACGTCCAACGTCAGCATTATAAAGGCTATATTGTGGTCGGGCCCCAAGACTGACGTATGACAATTTATGTGCTGCCACACACGAGACATGGCGAGGATACCACGAGTCCTATCTCAGTCGGTCACATTAAACTGACACCGACCCAACCAGTAAGGGGCAAAGTCGCCAGGGGTTGAACCACGGACCTCCTGCGTCGGAGTCCGGTGTTCTACGCCAGGGTTACCGTGCCCCCGAAAGATAAACAATTATATATGTAGATAGATAGATAGATAGTCTAGACAGAGAGACACATGGGAAGTGAGTGGGCGGGAGAGAGAGATAGAGAGACAGAGTATCACAAGAGAACAATAAAAGGGCAAGATTACTGCAAGCCTGAATAATAATCATAGCGACACCGACAGGCCAAGAACTATTTGTAGAATGTCACAGTTAGCCATCAGTGTTTGCATTAATTCATATCCAACAACATTCGTGCTAGATCCAGTTAATTATATTGTGTTGATGCAACAAGTGCGCGGTCACTCCACAGTAACAAACATACTCTACCAGAGGTAGTACAGAGGATGCTGGTGATAATAGTACTGCAGGTACGTGAACTTCCTGTATTATTATAATAGTAAGCCTTAGGCTCTATAGTATCCAACAGAGTAACAAAGTTCACCCAAATGCTGCTAGGGCAACGCTCTTCCTACTTTTCCCGTTCGTCACTACAACACACTGTACACTGTACATGTATAAAGAGCTTATCCTTCTATAACGCACTAACTGCTACTGCATCGTCCTGACAGTAAAACAATTTGAAACTTTATCAAAATCCGTTCATAAGAAAATAGCATTGTGGTACTTGTGTTCTTTTTTTAAGATAACCCAAATACAATATTGATATATTAGCAAAAGATAACAAACATCAAGTTTAAAATAAGAAATCTTTGACTTCCCTTTGTTCCTTCAAAACCAATTGCAATAAAAATGGTCGAGGGAAAAAAGCAAAAAACAAACAAACGAAACAAATACAAAAGCAACAACAAAACGAAAACAACAAACAACGTAACCCTCAAACCAACAATTTTATATTTCGCCATGAGAGAACAAACTCATCAAACTGAACAACCTAACAAAGTACGAAGTGTAACACGCTGAACTATCCGTGTGTAGTGGACACACTGGGAACTTTCTCTTATTAGGACGTCAAGGCAGATCTACTCAGACCGCGCATTGAACAATAAAACAAACAAATGAATACAATCCCGTTCTTGCCTCTTTGAAGAACCAGTCTATATGTAGGTCTAACCCTGCGTGCAAGGAGTGCTGATGATACCGGCACTCAATCCTGGCAATGTAATACATTGTATCACAGACCCTTCGCCTGGGCTTGGGGCAATCTCATCGATCTGAAGTCTTCTCTGATTCATGCTTTCTGCTTCGCGTGTGTGAGCGGCGTGTGTGTGTTTTAAGAAGACCCATCTGAATCATAATAAATATAGTAATCTTTTGTTTCCTCTAAAACGTGTGCGTGTGCGTGCGTGAAAGTGTGTAATTCTAAGAGAGACGCAGTGTACCTGGCAAGCGGACCATCACCATCACGGCCAGCCATTACTGTCCCATCTCAATCTTAATAATAGTGATATTTTTCTATGACGGGTGTGTGTGTGTGTGTGTGTGTGTGTGTGTGTGCGTGTGCCCAAACATGGTAATAACGCGCAGTGTGCCCGACCATCACGGACCATTACAGAACTGGCACCAAGACTGATGACTCACGGGACGCGAGTAGGCGCCGTTACCGTCTTCTGTTATGGCTATATTGGTTTTTCCTTATTCTCTTATTCAGAAAGCATAGATAATGTAGTTTTCAAATCAACACTGCTGTGATATAGAATTCCGGTGCGTTCACATTCAGTTGGTTCTTTTTTTTTGGTTGTTTTGTTTCACGGACTGATAAAGCACACGGAAATCTAGACGTGGGTGCATCGATTCTAACAGCAGGGGAGAGGTTTGTGTCCCAGTTATTACTGAATCCATCGGAGCCAGGGCTGATAATAATATTTTGCTCACCACAGAGATACACGTACATGTACTTATGTTTTTAAGTCTAAACATTTCAAGAGAACTGTGCTAAATCTAACACATCATTTTTGTTTATTTCATAGGCACATTTAGTTTGCGAGTTAAGAATCCCACACACATGAAAGCCGCCTGATCTACATTGTACTAAACATCTGGAGTTGACAGTCACTTTCAATGATACCATAATAACTTTGGATTGGTGTCAACACGTGTGTGGACGACAGAGCACAAGACAGCTCTGTGTGGGCAGGACAGGCGGACTACATGAATATCCACAGAGCACCCAGGTGTGCATCAAACAACACAGCGCAAGGTGGAGATACCGCTTGCAGTTGAAAAAAAAAAGAAGCGCTGCGACAGTATTATCGCAAACTCAAGTACATGTGTAGTGAAATGTTGGTGGCACGACGGGGGACATCGGCGTTTACCCATCAAACGTGAGTGCCAGCTGAGATTTGAACGGACCTCCTCCTCGTCAGGCCATAGCACTACCGACTGAGCTATCTAGCTCCGAAACTGGCCGAGAAGAGAACAAAGCGTCAGAGTCGTGGTGAGTAGACCCTATAAGGACTAGACCTATAGATAAAAAGGATCACAATAATTATATACCTAGAGCTGAGCCACGGTGCCTACCATTCTGCACGCCCTGTGTTGCTAACTGGGTCCATGTGAGAATGTCAGACCGCCCCCCCCCCCCCTTAACCTGCTGCTCTCAGTGCTCTGTGGCAGCTAATCCGGGAGGCGTGGCCAGCTCGGGGTCACACGATGCCAAAGGTCAGCAGGGGTCAGCTGGCGCCATATCCCTCTTTGCCGGCTGTCTATTCGTCTTTCCTCCCTCCCCCCCTTTCAGGTTTCAAACCTTGTGGCCACTGCTGGTTGATTTGGTTCGGTGGTCAGAAACTAGGCCCGATCGCGGACGGGTCCCAAGATTAACGTATGTCGTATGGCAATACCAAGTGCTGCAAACAGAGAGAGGGAGGATGTCAAGACTTTTGTCAAGCTGGTCACATTCTACAAGATCCGTGTGCTTCGGCTTTTTCTGTCTCTCGACTTTTTTCACCCTGGCCAATGATGGCCCTAGCGCCCTATGCTCTCCTCGCTCTAGTGATGACTGAGCACAGAGATCTATGGACAAGCCCTCACCTCTCACCGACTCCCAGTCCTCTGGGCCATCTGCCCATCAGAGCAGGCGGGGACCGCAGCATTGTGTTAGCACAAGTGCCAGGACTTGCAGGAACTAAGTACATGTAGGATTCCTCAGACGAAGATAGGGAGAAGATTCTGAGTCTATTTACAACGTAGATAGCGCTAGGCCATGCTATACCGAAAGAGACTAGACCAAACAAAAGCACAACTTGTGTGATTTAAAACTCTTAAAACCGTCAATCCCCCTGTCTTGGCCTGTCTAACGCCAATCAAACTGTTATTGTTCAAGCCTATGCAACAAAGGTTAGAGAACAAAGGTTAGAGAGAATGTACATCCGAACATTCTATTTAAAGCGACAGCTGCATAAGACAACCACGGATTTGACCGAGTGATGAGAAGAAAACCCCACCGAGATTGAAAAACAACAGCAGCTGTCACAATTGGCGTGATGGAACTCTGCCATGCTACAGGTCAACCAGAATATAGAATGCCTGAACGAGTTACAAAAACAATGTAAAATCAAAACTCCGCCTGAGGCATCTTGACAACACCATCTCGTGTAAAATCGTTCCCAAGCCAACATCTCCCAGGAAAACAAAATTACTACAATTTATTTTAGCGTATATGGTTATCCTACAATCATTGAACATACCACACAGACTGCACACTAAACAATGTCTATCCTGAAAACTCACTCTGAATAAATCCAAAACACACTGGAGTGGATGTAGATATTATGTAGATATATTATTATGTAGATGTGATATTGCAACCACAGTGGATGCACGCAAGCTGGAGATCACAGTCGGCTGTACATGTACTACTTCACCGTGCCTCTCTGCTCCTGACACTGACAGACTGAGACTGAGAGAGCTAGATCTAGTGTAGGCTTCTACTAGTTATAGATCTACAGCTAGCTGGCCTGAGCTACACTCACCGACAGACTGGCTCGTCGTAAATATTCGCCGCCTGTTTAGTACAGTGCAGTACAATGTGGCACAGCCTGGCCTGTAATGGTAGGCTAATTATTATGTATTATGTAGAGTGACTATCATTAACCCCGGCCCAGACCACAACAGATAACGGTCGGTCGGGCTACAGTCGGGCTACAGGCTAGGTGACGTCACCAAGCACACCATCCCATCATCCTGGGCTATCGGTATTGACACTTGAGCATATTAACTGAATAATTATGTACATGTACATCTATATTATAGAAACAGAGAGAGAGAGAGAGAGAGAGAGAGAGAGAGAAAGAATGAGAGGGAGAAAGAAAGAGAAAGAATGAAGGGAGAAGAGAGAGATATCTATAGAGTGAGAAAAAGAGAGAGAGAGATAGAAAGAGAGAAAGAAAAAGAGAGAGAGAGTAAGAGAGAGAGAGGGATATAGAAAGAGATAGGATATAGAAAGAGATAAAGAGAGAGAGAGAGAGGCAGACAAGGGGAAGAAAATGAACAGAACCTAGACCACTAACACATTGAACTAGTGTTTACCGAAGACTGACCCCATCATAACCAGAATTGCTCACGACATTTCTCAGAGACAAACAAAACTAGCCCGGATCGAACATTTTTTTTAACTGGACATGGAAGTAGAACAGAGGAATTGAGTAATAAATACGTTTGATTCCATGAAGAAGGAGACAACTAACAAACCCACAGCAAACTGCAGTGTACGGCATTATATATTTACATTTATATTCTAGTAACTTTAACTCATCGATCTATGCTAAAGTTAAGCTAGGGAAAGCAGAGTGAGTCATCGCTGCTCATGCCCGAGTCAAGGGAGGTTACCCTGGTTACTCAGAGAGAAGTTTCACCCGGGCCTGTAGGATCAGTGGTGCCGTTATGGGAGCTTAGGACGGGTGAGGTGAGCGGCAGAAGATAAAAGTTGAAACCATCATAACAGCTGGCCTGAGGGGCTTACACACAAACTGGGGTTTTCCGATATTCCATCCCGCGCGAATCACGCCAATTACGACACGGGATAAAAAATATACATGTGTTATAGTGGAATTTCTGTGGAATACGCATACTCGTTTTTGGGTTTGTATTGAACATGAGATGAGAGAAAAAAGAAAACGGCAACATGAAAAAAAATCCAGAGAAAGAGAGAGAAATAGAATGGAAGAGAGGAGAAAGAGAGAGAGAGAGAGAGAGAGAGAGAGAGAGAGAGGGAGAGAGAGAAAGAAAGAGAGAGAGAGAGAGAGAGAGAGAGAGAGAGAGAGAAATGAGGGGACAAGAGAGATATTTATAGAGTGAGAAAGAGAGAGAGATAGAAAGAAAGAAAGAAAAAAAGAGACAGACAAGGGGCAGACAATGAACAGAACCTAAACCAACCCAAAGAACTAGTGTTTACCGAAGACTCACCCCATCATAACCATTGCTCACGATATTTCTCAGAGACAAACAAAACTGGTCCGGAACGAAATTTTTCTTTCTTTTTAACTGAGCAAGGAAGAAGAACAGGCAGAAGAATTGAGTAATACATAAGTTTGATTCCAGGGAGAAGGAAACAACAAACCCACAACAACAAACTGCAGTGTACGGCATTATATATACATTTATATTCTAGTAACTGAAACTCATCGATCTACGCTATAGTTAAACTAGGGAAAGCAGAGTGAGTCATCGCTGCTCATGCTCGAGTCAAGGGAGGTTACCCTGGTTACTCAGAGAGAAGTTTCACCCGGGCCTGTAGGAATACTAGGATCGGTGGTGCCGTTATGGGAGCTTAGGGACCGGTGAGCGGCAGACGATAAAAGTTGAAACCATCATAACAGCTGGCCTGAGGGGCTTACACACAAACTGGGGTTTTCCGATATTCCATCCCGCGCGAATTACACCAATTACGACACGGGATAAAAAATATACATGCATTATGGAATTTCTAGGGAATACGCATACTCGTTTTTGGGGTTGTAATGAACATGAGATGAGAGAAAAAAGAAAACGGCAACATGAAAAAAAATCCAGAGAAAGAGAGAGAAATAGAATGGAAGAGAGAGAGAGAGAGAGAGAGAGAGAGAGAGAGAGAGAGAGAGAGAGAGAGAGAGAGAGAGAGAGAGAGAGAGAGAGAGAGGGAGATATGCTAACTCAAGAATACACGTGAATGCACGGATGCACTGAAAGTGGTTTGGTGCATTTTATTATTTTGAAAAAAAAAACACAGAAAATCTCCCTACCAGACAGAGGGTAAGGAAAAAAAAAACGAGGATATAAATTCCCCTGAGGCCTGAACGCTGCACCTTGCTGTATCTCCACCTGTTCTATACAGATCCTGGGTTACTAGAATGTGATAAACCAACCCGCGTTTCTAGGTTAACACTGACTTAGTCTTGTCTCGCTCTCTCTCTGCTTTCTATACAAGTTTTCGATGAACGAACCGCCCTTTACAAAATTAAATAGTATACCTGCAGATTTCTACCCTGAATCAATTTACAAAGCCGATACCATTAAATAAATCTGGATCTAGATTCGCTTGTGTGAACAACTTCAAAACCACATGAACCTCTACTTACACTGGTGTCTCTCTAAATCTAATGTAAAGCTACATCTACTCTTAACGCTATATTTATATCACAAATCCAACAACGCCAAGCTTTATCCTGCTTTAGCTCTCAATTATAAAACATGAAACAGCATCTACAGATCCAGACGAGACTCTTCCTGGTATTCGATGATGAGAACAAAAGGAGCACAAGAACAAAGAAACGTAGACCGATTGAATGATTACAGGAAACAATCTCAGGCTGGATCAGTTCTCCGCATGGAACCCTGGGAGAATCGCGGGAGTCTCACAACTAGATCTAGAATCTATCTATATCTTCATCTGATTTCTACTGGATATTTTAGCACGGTGTAATGAACATTGAACAAAGAAATCTTTTTAAACCGCTAACAATCTAGAACAAACCCTCTCGCCAGATGAAGTAGAACTTGTCCTGTGAGTGTGAACTGAAACCAGAGACTGAGAGCCCTGTCGGTGGATAAAGCTTTGAAACTTAACACACAGACACACAGCGCTGATAACTCACTCACTCACCCGGGACTGAACTGGTGCAGCCACTGAGTGTGGGACCGCAGGCTTGTACTGGTGTCAGTGTGTGTCTGTCACTCTGTCTGACTGTCAGTTTGTCAGAGGTTGGCTACTGACTCTGTGACTGAACCCCGGGCTACACACAGCTCTGCGCGCCACCGACTGGGACCGACCGACTGACTGACTGAGCGTGTCGGGGCGAGTCCCCTCCCCTGATGCACACAACAAAACAAAGGGCCGCTCAGCTGTCCGTCAGTGGGTGAGAACTGTGTGTGTGCCCGGCCCAGTCCGACCCAGTCGCTGCGTGAGTAAACAGCGCTCACAGTCTGGCATGGCGGTTGTGTGTGTGTGTGTGTGTGTTTATCGATGTGTGGGGAGATCAGCTGAGAGA
>RQTK01000014.1:283865-306492 GCA_003991915.1 Elysia chlorotica
GCAGGCTGGGTAACGCCCCCGCCCCTCCCCCCACCCAGACCCCAATAATAGATTAATACGGTGACACACTTGACCCCGCCCGCCCTGACGCGGTTTATGTTTATGACGCCATTATGCAACCCGGCCCGACCAGGCTAATTACGACAGGCCACAGGCCACGGGCCACAGGTCCAGGGCTCTCGGTGACCCCAGATCGCAGCAACGCCCCCTTCAGCCCGACCGCCTCTGTATGCTGCGCAGATCACACACAACAGTAATTAGTACACTGCTCGTTTGTTTTCATATCCGCCTGTTTCTAATTTTCCCAATACATGTACACTGTCATAGTATGGCGGTTTTGTTTGTTTGTTTTGTTTACAAATTGACGAGACAGAGATTGTATTTTATATATCAAGTGACGCGCGCGTGCCTCTTGCCCAATCGCGCTAGAAAGCAGGTAATACAATCCAGATATAGATATATGTCCTGATGTGATAAACGACACTAAAAATAACCTTCTCTGATTAGTCTGAAACAAACCATTGACTGCAGGTCACCCCAATCGATCGCAGTGAACCAATGAACATTGACAGAGACCTACATTATTTTCTTACATTAAATAATTAGCAAAGTACGAACAGAATAATAACCACAAAAATTTTTTTTTGCTTCACTTCATTCTGGATTCCATAAGGGGATCGTATACAGCGTCAGGTCCCACTACTAAAGTCTGACATTTTTTTACTTGCTGCTACACTAGAGACAGAGCGGGGATACCCGGACTCCTGTCTCAGTCGGTCACATTATATAGACACCGATCCAACCAGTATGGGGGTTAGGACGAAATCCTAGTAAAAATGTGTCCGATCACGACGTGTTTCGACCCGCGGACTTCCCGACTGGGTGATCAACGCTCTACCCCTAGTCCCGTTGTTTACTCGGGTAATTATGGGCCGTTATTTCGGGAACAAAAGCTGATTACATTGTCCTGATTACCTCTCAGCCAACTGATGTGGCTTGTCAGAGCATATTGATACAATGTCATACATGTACAACCATGTATGCAGAAGTCGTGTTTGCATCCCATAATCATAAGGAATGTCCTTGAAAGATAGCACTCACTAGAGACACTGAGCCTCAGAGATTAAAAACCGAAAAGGCGTCAAATACACGTACCGCGGAGTGGACTTGGAAATAAACTCTATAGATTAACAGTGTAAACAAACAAACAAACAAAAACTCACACAAAACCAATAGCAAATACACAAACCTAAAGACAAGAACATAAAAGAAACAAACACAGCCATGAACAAATAAAATTTATACAACACTAAAGCGTCACAAAAGAAACCACGTAACGAAAATGAAAAACAGTAACCCAACCTACCTCAACGGTTTTATAATTACCGTGCTAAAATGTGTTTTATTGCAGATGAAAATCTTGATTAGGGCCTATCTGTCTCTACTCTCTACACGCGAAACTAGGACAGTAGAAGTGAAAACTTTCAGGTGCTTGTTTTCATAAACAAACGGGCGCCAAAGAGTGCGACGCCCACTCACTTCACTCTTTGTTGAGGTAGAACTAGATCTAGATCACTATCCAAACCAACTACATCTACCTTGTGATAATCAAACACTACAAAACTACAACAAAACTTCGTTCTAACCACCAAAACACTGCAAAACTACAATGTATAACTTCTGTCCAAACACTGCGAAACACTCAAAGTAACCGCGCTAGATCTGGATTCTAGATCTGATAAATCCAGTGTATCCCGTGCTTGCAGTAGATCTATAATGCTCCGTACAGAAAGAGTGGGACTCGTTAATCTAGAGACCCCAGCCAGCAGCAGGCGGATTGGATTAGCCCTGGTCCTTACCTGTAGAGTAGAATTCCCCCCTCCCCCACCTTCTTACTCCCACCTGGAGAACTGGACTATATACACAGGCACAAAAGGCGCTAGTGGTGGGGACACGCACACCGCACTACGCACATCCAGATCGAGACCCTCAACCTTAATTACCCAGGCTCCATCTGACCAAAGTGACCACACACCGACTGGGGAGGTGCCCAATCAGGAGTAACTTACTCCCACCTGGAGAACTGGACTATACACCTACACACAGGCACAAAAGGCGCTAGCACACCGCACTACGCACATCCAGATCGAGATTCTCAACCTTAATTACCCAGGCTCCATCTGAACACACATCGACTGGGGAGGTGCCCAATCAGGAGTACAGGGACACAGCGGTCAAAATGGGACAAAATAGTCCCCCCCCCCCCACATATTTATTCCTCTTTGTCCTAACCTACCATTCCCCTACCCCTCTCTCACACACTCTTTGATCCCATCTCTACTCTCTCTCTCACACTCTCTGTTTCTGTCTCTCTCTCCATTTCTCTCTCTCTGCCCCCTCTCTCCCTCTCTGTGCACCATTATGATTGATCCATAATTGAAAGAGGCCGAGCCAAATCGTCCATTCTGTTTGAAGCCCCGATCGCCAGGAGCCTGAACTGACCCCAAGTCATTACCGCCCTGGGGTGGTCAGCGGTGTGAGGGGTCAGTCCTTAATGACCGAGAGGTCAGGTCCGGGCCAGTAGCACATGTGACATGATGCTATCTCACCCCCCCCTCCCCGACCACCCTGCCCCCCGTCCCCAGCATCAGGGCCGACCCGTCCATCAAAGTTGGTAGCTGTCACCACTCACCAAGCCTATAATAAGCACATAGGGGCAGATAGAGCTGGAGAGTGAGACACTGGGCCCATGTGTCACACAGCGGTACACGGGCAAGGACAGGATATAAGTCTATTAACATGGAGGAACGTGGAGTTGTTTTGATGTCACGGCATCAAGGATCTCATCCCCCATACCCCCCTCCCCAAATTAAAAACAAAACAATAAACAGACACAAAAAGTTGAATCCTTGCTATCACCCCGTGCAATTTTTGACTCGTCCTCCCCTCTATCTCTCTCTGCCTGTCTCTGTCTATCTGTCTGTCTGTCTTTGTGCCTTTTCTCCGTCCCGTCTTTGTTTCCCAGCGCCACCCACTTGGCGTGTCAAAGTGTCAAAGTGTCGCGTGACACACACACACACACGTCTCCTATATCCAGTATCTTGCCCACACAGATGACTGGCAGCGCCACTTGTTTCAGGATGACATAGAGACATCAACAGGCGGCACTGACCACTCTTCACGTCTATGTCCTTACAGCAATTCAATACTATATCGACCTATGAATAATGGTTGAAACAAACAAACAAACAAGTACTATTTGAAAGGTTGACGCCTTGTACACTTACGAAGGAGTGCTCTGAGATGAGAAGCGCGGCACCAGCCGAGATTTGAACCACAGACCTGACGATTGTCAGCCCCGAGCACTATCAACACAATATAAATGCGCACTTGACAACGCGAGATTTTACTAGTGGGACAAAAAGCGAAGCTCTTTCATAGAGTAACGTCTTTCAGGTAGCAAAAAGATGTTTTGCCATCCAAGACCTAATCACGACCCTTAGCGATGGGTGTTATTTTCTGGCCGTTGGATGGAGAGCTACGATTGGACGCCCTAACCTTAAGATTTCCTTACCTACTGTCTCCGTTTCCGCTATGGACGGTTTTAGCGCAAGGCCTCTATTCAGGGGGGACTTCCCACTGCCTGACCAGTCACACTAGTGTTTTGTTCAGACTCAACCAGTGGGAAAAAGTCGGTCAGATCGGATACCCCCCGACTGGAAGGCGCACGCTCTACCGTGGGACCAGTAGATCTACAACCTTGATTGCTCTCCCAGCGGTTTGGCCGCTATCCAGATAACGTGACTGAGCACGCACGTGCTGAGCGATACGATGTCAGCACACGTGACGTCCCAGATAAACTCATCGATACCGCATCCAGTAACACACTAAAGGCCTTGCACTATCGTGGCTCAGAGCGAGATGAGGACGAGATGTAAGGGACCACACACCTGCGTCCAATCACAGCTCTATCCTAGACCGACACAGCCAATGGGCGACCAGACTGATACCTCATGTCTTAAGGCCGTGATTATGTCACCCGTTATTCTTGTGTAGATCGCAAAGTCTGTGCTGTGGCGAGCGGATCACACAGTTCTGACAGCTCGACAACGCCCATGCTCGCCATGTCCACCCAGCTCACGTCAACTGGACGGTTGGAGTTGGTTCCTTCACGACCGAGTTCAGCGCTATCGTCAGAGACAGAACGGGGGATCCCTAGACACATTGTACACTGCACTGACATCAATCCGATATGTAAAAGACGAAAATGGACAAATACATTTTTAGATGATCGTGGGTTTCGAACCGCGGACCTCCCGATGGGGAAACCAAACTCTACTGCTTGAGCCAGTTCGCTGCACGAAGTTATCTAAACAATATACGTGGCGAGGGCACCGGCTGAGTTTCGAACCTCGGACCTCCTGCCTTTTATCCCACACCACTATCAAGTCAGAGCTTTCTGGCGCTCCTCATTTCACTCTTACTGTTAGCACTGTGTCTATATATGCTTACGTGAGTGCCGAGACCATAAAATAATTATCTTGCACCGCTTCTTCCTGTGGTCATAAAACCGCAATAATCTCGCCACACATTGCTTGGTTATAACCTTTTTTAGTGTGCCCTTTAACAACCCGCCTTATCAGACACCACACACTCAAAGTCACAACTTAACTGCTCTTATATCCGTCTCTCAACACACACGTCATTTTAAATGAATGTGGTATCTCAGTTTATTGTATTTATTTACTCTCTTTCTTTCTCTCTCTCTCTCTCTCTCTCTCTCTCTCTCTCTCTCTCTCTCTTTCTCTAAATATTTCTTTTCCTAATGAACCTATTCGAGATCTGCAACAACAAGAGAGAAGCAATCTAAAAAATGTCACACTCGTTTCTGCATTAATCACCATGCATTCCGCAGTTTATTGCTGACATAGCTGACACACGCACACACACACACACACACACGCAGGAATGAATAATACGTAGAGACATTTTTTAGAGAGACCATTATTAGATCTTGGTCAGGAGTGACTGGAAGTAGATATCTAGGCCTAGGCCTTCAGTGATTAATGGTTGAAAATTTATATATAACGTTTGGTGAGATTAGAACCGCGGAATTAACGACGTGTTGGCAGCACTGCATCGAATTACCGAATAGAATAGAACCTGGTTTAAAGACTCATCGTAAGCCTGTTGCAAAAAGCACTAATCAATTTGCGGTTGTCGAAAAGTATTTTACTTCTGTAACCAACAGCCCAGTCAAGTCTACTACATTGCTTTAATATGATACTGAAAAAAATTAGTTTTTCAGTACAAGACAAATGAAACGAATAAAATAATTATATAGATCTATGCAAATTAACACATACTTAAAAAACAAACAAGACAAACAAAACAAAAAACAACTCGTGAGCACAAAATAATAACGGTGCAACATTTCAGAGATGAAAGGACATTGTTGTACACTCCATCAAGCACAGCAGCAAGTTCGGGTTTCCCCGCTAACACACCAGTGCACTGTGTGTAGAGAACTGCAGTCATGTGCTGGTCTCGGCTGAAATAACAAGAATTTACAAGGCGCAGTTAGTAGCACAGCTGGCAGGCTGGCAGACGGTCCGGGGTCTAACTTGAGGCTGTGTCAAAGTTGGCTAGGATGGAATAACCTGGGTATAAAACATTTTCATGACTCAAACAGTGGCAGGAGTGGGGTGCTTTCATGATGTCGATGATGAACATGAAGATTATAAAAACAATGCAGGTCTTTATACTGCACACAATAAGAGGCACGTGCAGGGGGCACAATCGACAGTCTGAATAAGGTTATAAACATGCTGACTACTTGGCCTTACAGGTCTGTATTGAGCTGGGTAGGAAGGAGAACACAGAGACAGACAAGGATAATAAAGTACATTAAGACTCCTGTCTCACTAAAGCGCGAGACAGTGATTCATTAATTTAAAAAAAAATCTAACAATTTGTGTCATGTTCATGCTGAGATATAAACTGAATTACACGTACCGATGTATGAGGCGCAAGTGGTCAAACGTTATTAGGTCCACAGTGCACACAGTTATACAACGGTTTTTGTCCGTATTAAAACTGCTGCCACAGCTATACTACAGTGTCTTCCAAACAGTCCCTCACTGTAAGGGTGGTCTACAACATTAACAGCATCTATCTATTTCCGACCCATGCGATACGCAATCATCCCACCAACTGGTCAAATCCAAGACCATCACTGGTCATCCGTGGGTTGAGACATGCTGTTTGATGGAGGGACGCCCCCACCCCCACTCCCCACACATTTTTTTAGAAAGAGGAAGGGGTTACCTCCATCAGCTTTGACAACTCAAACAAAATGTTCAGTTCAAGTTGGTGACTGTACAACAAAGCAAAAAATCATATATTATTTTAAAAAAATGTGCTAGGGGTGCAGCTATATGCATGCGATGTTGACTTTGTTACCCAGGCAATGTGCAGTGTTAGAGAAAATAACTACATAGCAACTGGGGCAGCTAGTCATAGTTCCACACACATGATAATATATAATATTTTTTTTTTGGCTGGTCCTAGCGGTGGGGAGTTTCTACAGGGCTGGGCAGTTTTCATAGAAGTATGGGAGGTTCATATGTCAGGGGAGGACCATAATTTTACCAGCATTTAATGATCTTCCAAACGAGAGTCTAGTGGAACCAAAAGTTGTAATGGTTGCTTTGAAAGTAATTAAAAAAAACAACAAACAAAACAAACGTGGGTGAATCTAAGGGAAGCTACTGTACATAACCAGCAGCAACATTAAGTCTTGGTAGCGGGTTATGCCCCTTTATGGAAGTGTACGAGTTTATATATGAGGAAACTTAACATGGTGCCTGATACATGGAAGCAATGTATTTAGCAAAATTACATATGGAATGGAGATCTATCGTGGTTTTCTAAACCAAAACATAGAAAATAGGTGCAAAACACAAGGAGGAAACACATGTGGTATTTGGGTTCACATAATCATGTAAATATATGATATATAGATTGTTACAACCATAATCGGGTATGACTACATCAAAACCAAGAAGGATTTATGTGAAAGAAATCCACATCCATGTATATATATATAATTTTATATTGCTAGATCACAGTAGACTTCAAACATGAAGTTTCTAGTGTGTCCGCCATCTTGAAGTGATTACTGTCACTTAAGTAAGCCGAAATCACCAACGTTTGTCAGTCTGTGACTGTACAATGACTTTAATCACCTTACAACGTTACTGTTGCAACAATAATAAACCACAATATGAGTAACTTGAATGGTTCTCTCCTGTGAAAACAAGATATTCACAATATTTCCTCTCTCGCCTTTTTCTAGGCCAGAGACCAGGCAATGTGGCTGAAATAGCAGATTATGTCTGAACACTGCAGAATGTAGCGCATGAAGTGTAACCTAGGGCATACACATGTATGGTGCAATGTTTAATTATAGATATGGCTGAAAAACATGTTACATGACATAATGGGTACAGGGTAATAGGAGTTCACTTTAAATACAATTTTGTTGTTGTTAGGGAGTAGACAGAGGAGGGTAAAGTAAAATCCAAGCAGATACTGCAATAATGCGACATCAAATTTCATCAAGGATATAAAACAAAGGGCTGTATCAAATTTCACTCATCATACAAAACTTCCAAAATTGGATTGGAACACACATGACAAGGTTGTCAAATTCCCAACCAATGTACACACACACACACATAATCTTTAAAGAATAAAACACACACCAAAAACAACACAACAGAACAAAATAACAACAACAATAATAATTAAACAACTGGACCTGTGAAATGAAGCATATTAATTTGTTGGTGATTACGGTAACATTAAGTTGTAACCAACTATTTCTCTCTCCATCTTTCACTCTCTCTCTCTCTCTCTCTCTCTCTCTCTCTCTCTCTCTCACCCTCTCGCTCTTTCTCTCTGACTAACTCTCCCTGTTTATCTTTTACTCATTCTACCCCTTACCCCCCTGCCCCCAGCCTACCTGTCTAGCCGCCCCCTTACCCCCCTCCCCCCAGCCTACCTGTCTAGCCGCCCCCTTACCCCCCTCCCCCCCAGCCTACCTGTCTAGCCGCCCCCGCGTCGCCGCCGCCGCCGGCGCCCTGGTTGCTGTTGGCCTTCTCCTGGAAGCTCTGGAAGCGCGCCAGCATCTTCTTGGCCGTGTTCTTCTTGGGCAGGTCCTGGGCGTAGTCGCGCTCGCCCTCCCTGAGCACGCCGTCCTCGCGCTGCTCGGGCTGCGACTCGAACACGGACTCCCCGGACTGAGGCTGGTACTGGCCGGGCAGCTCGCTGGGGTGGACTGACCCGTTAGAGCCGCCGTCTGCCGCGCCGGGGGACATGGGCGTGCGCGGGGATCTGACCAGGGGCCGGAGGGGGGGGGGGGGGAGGAGGGGGGGGGGGGGGGCATCAGGGAGAGGTGTGAGGGTGGGGGGAAGGACGGGGTAGTGGAGGGCAGTGATGTTGGGGATGGGAGGGAAGTGAAAACAACAAGCAATCGTTAGAGATGGGCTGGGAGGTGTTAGTACAAAGAATTCTTTCTAGTACTACATGTATACTGATGTGTCTGGCTAGATCCATGGAATACAGAAAGGTTAGGCCAAAAAATCTGAGACACAATGCAACGTTTTAATGCAGATATCCGTCTACGCAGGACTAAAAGGCATGATACACTAAAGTCGAGTATTTCACTGTTTTTGTTTTGTTTTGTTGATGTTGTTGCTTAAAGTCCAACGTCAACACTTTATATAACTAAGAGTCAAGAAGATTTAACGAGCCACGAGGAACTGTACTACATTAGATCGCTGTAGATAAAGATAGCAGGCCTTCCAGGTCATGGTTCTCTTGGCAGAATATCATAACGACACAAACGCAGGTGGAGGGTTTTGTGTGCAGATACAATGTTGTTAAGCAAGAGCAGGCTTTTACAGCTCATGCGAACGGGTAGATCATGTTATTATTATTATTATTATTATTATTATTATTATTATTACTATTATTATTATTAACATGCCATACATCTAGGGCCGAAAAATAATCTATCAAAACTAGACTAAAACTGAGCAAAGGAACGAAGCAAATCAATTAGTACTAACTATTTGGTCAGAAAAGGCAGAGCATCTTGTTTTATCTCTCCAGGGCCTCAAGGGGTTGGTACAGTGTATCCTATACGGTGAAAGAGCGCCAGAGCGGCGCATACCCCGGACCTGGTCAGATCACGAAGCTACTGATCCAACTACATGTACTTGGACAAACAACAACGGCTTGATGGTGGACCGACCCCGCAACTTGCGATTAGAAGGCACACGCTCTAACTTGGAACACCTATGTACTGGGCCACTTGAGCTTAACAACTACAGGCCAAAGACTGACGATGGGGCTGGTTCAACACAGATAGAGAAGCAGATACACAAATTCTTTTTCAATTGACAAGAGGCCAGCTACATACTTTATCCAGGCTTTCTCTTCCTTTCCTCAATATCTCACATCAAGCTTGTAATGCTGCCGCTGTTTTCCATCAACTTTAGCCCACAATAAGCCATACTTCACAACATTAACGTATCCATAACGCGTCGTTTTCCGCGAATACTGTGGTCCCCAGTAGCAGTAGAAGCATCTTTCAAGACCCACTGATCCACACTGTAGTCCCCAGTAGCAGAAGAACCATCTTTCAAGACCCATCTGATGCAATACCCGTTCGACAAATTTACCCTGAGACTGGATGGACCTGGATCTACTATGGTATCCACAAGAACTTCTGGAACATTGTACTACTAAAAAAGCCAATGAGGCAACCTAGCACGATCAGCATCTCATTTGACAGACGGCCGGCCAATGCTTCGGAATCAACAAAACTATTTTTAACTCCACCAAACAAGACACTCATATAAACATTAAACAGTTTGGTTATCATTGTGGAATGAAGTTATAAATACAGGAAAGATCTCAATATTTAGGATCGCCATGTAAAAAGTGTGGATTGAATAGACCCTTCCTGTTACATATATTTAAAAGAGAAAGTAACCAAGTGACTCACTAAATCTTTGTTGTTTGTAAATTGAAAAATCAGGTATCCTCAATACAAGCAAAACATAAAAATCCCACAAACTCATGCATGCCATAGTATGACCAGTGTTCGATCAATAATGAATTAAAAGGAACCAAAATCAGAAACAGTGGAGCATACATTCAATTACAAGGTTAGAAATATTATCTTTGACTGAAAAATGTTAATTCTATACAAAACTAAATAAAAAAGGTACAAGACTACAAATGCCTTTCTTGTAATGTAATTTAAGGACTTAGAATGAAAGCAACAACAACAAAAATAACAACCACATAAAGAAAAAGATAAAACCAATACTGACAAACATACAGAAAACACAAATATACACATTCGAGCAAAGTCAAACAGCAAGCACTAGTTCAAACGGAGGGACAGATGCTCAAAACGAGGTGACCCCATTCACTGCACAGCCCAACACAATGGAGCATTTTGATTGGTAGGAGACGGGGGAGGGCGGGGGCTCTAACTGCGCGCTCATTGGCTCCGAGCTACACACGTCACTGGGTATGTACAGTTGGGGAATGGGAGGGGACGGGGTTCGAACACTTTACCCAAACAGTAGACAGGCAAAGATGGAGCGGGGAGGGAGAGGGAGGGGGGGTGTGAGAGAGAAGGGGTGGAGAAGGATGCCAATGGTGTACCCGAATAAACAAGGAGTTGTGGAGGGAAGAACTTTTGTTTGGGTTTTCTAGCGCTAACACAGGCATGGGAACCTCTTCTGCCAAATACATTCTCATCACTTGTTTAGATTAGATTTCAGAGCTTTTATCTGGACACACCTGAATGCAAATATGTGTTGGACAACTAATGTATTTCTTAAGGATTCAAAGCTGTGGCCCTCAGGACTACCATAATTAGAAATTATGATCAGCCAAGAAATAAATTCAACAAAAGTTTTGGCCAGTCTCTTCCTTCAAAGCAATTCAAATGTAAGAGTAAGACCTCAAGAAGTTTGGATTAAAAACAAACCCAAAAGCTCCTACAATTAGTCATAAATTTTATTTCAAAATATTAGCTACTATCACAGAAATAATGAGCAAATTAAAAGATAAATGCAGCAATATTACTATTAGATTTGTTAATGATTCAAAGATGAAAAGGCGTCAAAATAAGCAAAAGAAACAGAAAAGAGTATAAAAAATGAAACAGGAAGCCCAAGTTTAGAACCTTTATGCTTTTATCTGATCGTTTTTTTTTTCATATCAAGGGACAAAATCCCGGAAACGACAAAACAATACGAGTTACCTTCCCAATGTAGGCGGTGCTGTATAGTGTATACACTCCCCTCAAGACCTACACCCAACTGGCTGTAATTTCATCAAAGATCCCAGCAGCCTTGTTAAATAGGTCTGCAATGTTTGGATTCCTAAGCAACTTTCTACTTGCCTATGCTATATTTGACTAACAACTTTTTTCTTCTTGTTATGTAAAAAAAAACTTTTTTTCTTCTTGTTATGACTAAGCGTATTGCATGTGGTGCAGATGGGAACAAGTTCGGGACCTACTTGCGAGCTGACAGCCTCGGCTCCTCTCTAGGGGGCGTGAACTCCTTCGGCCTTGACCCTGGCGACTTGTCCTTGGCGGACTCGGACTCGAGTTGTCTCCACTTGCTGACAAGGTTCTTGGCGGCGCCACGCTCTGGCAGCTCCTCCTCATACCTGCGTACAGGGAGCGGAGTTCAAATCTCTGGACATTTCTATATAGTGCAACGCACAACACACAACATGTACACTCAAGACAAACCATTCTGGGTTTTGTAGCACGTACATGTTTAGAAATAAGAAATCAGTTTGACTACTAAGCCTCCATTTCTAACATTCATGCTTATTCTTTTGTTAAAAAGTACACAATATACAAATATAACTTTTAAAGGAATTTTAGTTAATGCTTTTTAGCAAGAACAGTTCATGATCTAAGAATCCTTCTGTATATTTTAGTTCTCTAAAACTGTCAACAGATGAAGGTATAACAATCATTAATCTAAATGAACTGAAAAAAAAAACCAAACTACTGTGAACCTCCCCCTCCATAATCCCCCAAACAACAGCAAACAAACCAAAGACGTAAGCACCCCCCTCCCCCGTACCTTGGCGGCTCGTCCCCGCGGCTCACGTCCTCGCGCTGCACGGGCTGGTTCTCCACGACGCCAGACTCGGCCGGGCGGTTGTAGTCAGCCTGGAACGTCTTGGGCGTGTTCTCGTAGACGCCGGCCTCGCCAGGCGGGGGTGTGAACTCCTTCTTGGCGCGGGCCGGGCCCGGCGGGCTCCTGACGGGGCGAGAGGTCAAGGTCACTCGTTAGTAGATATAGAGGTCAAGATCACTCGTTAATAGCACAGAAGTCAGTGTCAACTATAGTAGCATGGGTCAGTACCAGTCGCTAGTAGCACATAATGTCAGTGTCACTCTTAAGTAGGACAGAGGTCAGGGTCACTCGATAGTAACTGTCTTGTTATTTAAAAGTATATTGCATATGTTGGACATGCACCACTCATCGACGAAACTTTGAGTGAATTGATTGCATGAAAATGTACAGTATATGAACATAATTCATCTATTTAACTTTAATATTTTATCTCCCCCAAAAAGTCATAATTTTTTTAAATATTATGGTGCCTTTGTGAACTCTTTATAGATTCTCAATCAGTTGTTAAGAATGACGTGAAACTATCAGCCCGCTAACCCGTTTGTTCTAATAGCCCCAATCCTGCACTACCCCCACCACCTCCCTCCCCCCAAATCGACCCTCATGTTACTACCCGAACACCATGAGGCGCCCTCACATAACCACGCCAACAACTCTACAATCCTGTTATCCTACCCACAGCCCAGACGCGCCCTCACATAACCACGTTCCAACAACCCCAAATCCTGCACCTACACCACACCACCCAACTCCCTCCCCCCAAATCGACCCTCATGTTACTACCAGAACACCAAAATCCTGCTATCCTACCCACACGCCCACAAATCAACAATCCTGTTATCCAATCCACAGCCCCGGCGCGCCACTCACATAACCACGCCCACAAATCAACAATCCTGTTATCCAATCCACAGCCCAGACGCGCCCTCACATAACCATGCCAACAACTCTACAATCCTGTTATCCAATCCACAGCCCAGACGCGCCCTCACATAACCATGCCAACAACTCTACAATCCTGTTATCCAATCCACAGCCCAGACGCGCCCTCACATAACCATGCCAACAACTCTACAATCCTGTTATCCTATCCACAGCCCAGACGCGCCCTCACATAACCACGCCAACAACTCTACAATCCTGTTATCCTACCCACAGCCCAGACGCGCCCTCACATAACCATGCCAACAACTCTACAATCCTGTTATCCAATCCACAGCCCAGACGCGCCCTCACATAACCATGCCAACAACTCTACAATCCTGTTATCCTACCCACAGCCCAGCCGCGCCCTCACATAACCACGCCAACAACTCTACAACCCTGTTATCCTACCCACAGCCCCGGCTCGCCACTCACTTGCTCTCTTGCTCCAGCTGCTTGAAGCGCTGCATCATGTTGCGCGCCGTGCCCTTCTCGGGCAGCGCCTCCTGCAGCGGGTCCCCGGAGTGGACCACCTCGGGGTTGTGCTGGGCGGGCTGGGACTCGAGCACCGTGGGCTGGTCCGCCTCGCGCGGCGGCGTGAACTCCTTGGCCTGGCGGCCGGGCGACGCGGGCGGCGACTTGGCCGAGCTCTCCATCTGCTTGAAGCGCGAGGCGAGCGACTTGGCGAAGCCGCGCTCGGGGACAAACTCCTCCACCTGGGGACGCGAGGCAGGCTGGTTTAGTGGGGTGGTAGGTGTAACCGTACATGGTCATAATTAGTGTGGGTGATTTTTTAAAAGCCCCCCTGGGATTGCCAAAGTATCAGAAAACATCTAGGATAAAGAAAAGTAAGTGTTGTTGCTAGGCTTCAAAGTCAGCGATATATAAGCCATGTTGAGGACGGCCCCCTAGTCTAACGCCGTACAAGTTTACGTGCTCCCACATAGAGGCAAGGATAATCTGGTTACCACTTAAAGCAGGAGGAGGGGGAGGAGGAGGAGGAAGAGGAGACGAAGGAAGAGAAGGAAGGGGAGGAGGAGGGGTAGGAGGAGGAGGAGGGAAGTTTAGATTTCGATCACTTAATAGATACATACATTTGAGGATTACTAAAGAAGAAAAAAAAATGACGTCAAGGGGTACCAGGTGAAATTCGACACCCGAACCCCTTGCTCGCTAATCCAGAACACTACCGACTAAGCTAGCTGGCGCCCCTAGTCTTGTGACATTCATATGTAACCCACAGGGAAGAAAAGAAGAGCGTTGGTTTACTCAGTTGGCAGAGCGCTAAAACAGGTGGGCAGAAGTCCACAGCTGGGGGATTCTTTAGAATATCTAGGGGACTTACAGGAATATTAAAATGCTAGTCTTAAATGGAAAGAAAAGGCAGACAGTCAATTTTGGATGAGAGAGAGAGAGAGAGAGAGAGAGAGAGAGAGAGAGAGAGAGAGAGAGAGAGAGAGAGAGAGAGAGAGAGAGAGAGAGAGAGAGAGAGAGAGAGAGAGAGTTTTACTACCTTGATACCAATACAATTCAGACTACAAATACAATGAGTATCAGAAAAAGATGGAAGAAGAAGAAGAAGAAGAAGAAGAAGAAGAAGAAGAAGAAGAAGAAGAAGAAGAAGAAGAAGAAGAAGAAGAAGAAGAAAAAGCAGCAGCAGCAGCAGCAGTAACAGTAGAAAAAGAACTAGTATTTGCAGAAGAGGAGCGGATTAGAAAACAACAACAACAACAACAAAACTATCCAGCATTACCAATGACAAATACAGAAACCAACCAGCGTCGACAAGAGAAACGGACCACAAGAAACCAACCTTATGGCTTACCCTCATAACTGAAAAATACAACAACGCAAAAAATGATAAATAGGCAAAACCAAAACAAAACAAGCTAACTGTAAAGAAGGGTCTCACGCGGCTCACCTGAGTGCCAGATGTGATCACATCCGGGTTTCTCTGCGGCTCGTTCTCGTACTCCACGCGCGTGTCTGCGGCGACCTCTATCTCGCGGGGCGACCACTTGCTGGCGGAGGAGGCGGAGGGCGGCGAGTTGCTCTCCTCCGTGAGCTGCAGGTAGCGCGAGGCCAGGTTCCGCGCCGTGCCGCGCTCTGGAAGCGCCTCCTCCGCCGCCTCGCCCGAGTGGACCACGTCCGGGTTGACCTGGGGCTGGCTCTCGAACACGCCGGCGTCCACCTTCACCTCGTACTGCTCCACGCCCGGCCCGCGCGGCTCCGACACGTACTCCGTGGGGCGGTCGTCGCTGGGCGGCGTGATTTCCCGCCGCGTGCCGCTCGGCGTTGGCGACGCGGCGCTCTTAGCCTCCAGGTCCTTGAAGCGCGCGGCCAAGTTCCGGGCTAGGCCCTGCTCGGGTACCGCCTCCTCGGCCTTGTCGTAGGCGCTGACGACCTGCGGGTCGCGCGTGGGCTCGGGGCTCTCGAACACGCCCGCGTCGATCTTGGCCTCGTACTGCTCCAGCACGGCGCGCGGCTCGGACACATACTCGCCACCCGTGCCGTGAGCAGGCGGCGTGATCTCCCGCTTGCCGCGCGGGCTTGGCGAGGAGCTGGCCGTCTCCACGCCCTGCAGGAAGCGCGCCTTCATGGAGGAGGCGGTGCCGGCAGCCGGCAGGCCCAGGCTCGGGTCGCGGTCCGCCTCGCGGATAACGTCGTCGCGACGCTCAGGCTCGTTCTCGTAGACGCCCTCCTCCTCTTCGTCGTCGCCGTCCTCTAGGCCGATTCGCGCGTCTCGGGCGTCCATTTTGCTGCTGCTGTGTGTTCTTGCTGGGGGGCTGGCGGGTTCACTCACCTGCAACAACAGTGTGTGTGTGTGTGTGTGTGTGAGGATGGTTATGGAAGCTATAAATCCATCGGAATAATACTAAAACATCACAGCATTGAACATAATTGAGTTTTTCCCCAAGGGAAAAAGATAATTATTACGTATGACCAAAAATTGGATCTTTATCCTGTCTACGTAAAATTGAGTAAAACTACTTTAACTACTTTAAATTTTATGAGGAAAGGTCGTAACGTAGACACAATTAATTGTAGTCTTCAGACGGGGGCTACGTCCGATTTTTAGGCCTACGATGCTTGGGGATTTTTCTTCACGTCCACTCTAGATGCTGTAAGTACAACGTTGTGGTAAGCTTACGACTCGACTTCAGATGGAAGAACAAGAAGGGTTGCGACAAGTTGTAAGCTACCGCGACTTTGTACTTTCGACCCGAGAGTCTGGCCCCTCACATGAATAGCGAAAGGAAACGCATTCCCATCTGCTTTTACCCAGTAGTTCAGAATGGTTAGTGCTCTGGTCTAAGGAGCAGGACATTCAACGTTCGAATCTCAGAACTAAAAAAAAAAAAAAACTAGTGTTGGCTGAGGTTGTAAACGATTTCTGCCTTCTTGTCATTATGGCCGAGCGTGATGTTACCTCCAGGATTGCAGACAGAAACATCTATATTCTCATTGGATGACTGTTGGGAGATGGGTGGGCCAACCATAAAAGCTGATCTAAAGATCTCCGTATAGAAACTCCAGGGAAAACAGTCATGCACCATTATAGTATACCAGGCGAGTTGTCATCGTGACCGCTCAAATTAAAGGGGTCATTTAGATCCTAGTCCGCAATACAAGCATATCTTGCCTTTCTACCGCTAGCTCAGTCAATGTTGACATGCAAACGGTACGAGGTTCGAATCTAACTTAGTGCCTCCGTCTCTACACAGAGTGTAAAACTAGACTACAGAAGCCACTCCGTCTAGCCCTCAGTTACATAGCTAAACAAAACAAGTTTGCTAGATTTTCGTTGTGGAGTGCCCACATGGTAGTACATGTAGTATAATATAAGAAATGTTATGAAAACTTTGAACTGTTTTTGTTTCAAGTTTCCATAAATTGTTTCAAGCATGATTGTTTGCCGCCAGTGTTGGGAGGGACATGGTTAGCTCAGTCGGTAGAGTGTACGACTTTTCACCAAGCTTCCCGAGTCCGATCCTCGATCAGGCTGCCTTTTTTGAGTTTAATATGACTAGTTGAGACAGGACTCCTGGTACCGTGTTGGGTATTTCCACCATGAACTGTCTATGCACTACAGCACTTAAAACTTTCCAGACATTAGTCACGAGGATCCACGGGAGAGTTAAACTGACCATCGGGTTGGAGGAACCAGACAAATACTAGCGTTGTCATGACCCTATTCAGAGATATGAACAGAATTCTAACACACACCGTTCGATTTGCTCTCAGTCACATGGTGACTCTGACAAGTTAAAACATTCGACTGGATCTCCTAAAGAATCCTATACAAATACAGGTTCACCAGCTCATATTTAAACTTCCGAACTCCCGCTCGCCAATCTAGAGCACTACCAACTCAACTGTTACATCGCTGCCCTAATTCAAATAATTCTTTTTTAATGTTGAGTGGAGCCCCACCTGGTTGCCAACCCCGCCTTGTCTAGGCTGCGTTTCTGTCAGGTTCTCAGAGACTCCATTCGCTTTCTTTTTCTCTCTCATCCCCCCCCCCCCCCCCCCCCCCTCTTTTTTGTATTCAACACCTCATAAGTTGCCATGATGGATCCTTTACGACGATGAATACTTTTTTTTAGTGATCAGCCGTTGACATTTATTTTTTTCCGGTAGTCCCCCCAATGTGTATTATGTATTGGTATTTAGGCCAACTGATATCTTTACGAGACGTGATTCACAGAAGCGCACGCATGAATGGTTTGAGTGAAATATCCCCGCCTGATCATTCCTAGGGTACAGCAGCGAGGGCGACTATTAACCCCGATCTAATACGAGAGTTAGGATCCAGATATTGTGGCTCAAAAGAAGAAGAGACGGTGCGAGGATACCCGGACTCCAGTCTTAGCCGGCCACATTCTGCTGACACTGAATGGGTCCAAGAATACACAGAAGATAAGGCCCCTAAAACTTCTACCTAGCGGGATCTCATGACAGCAATGAGGGAGCACACGCTCCAATGTACGTTTGTTACACAAATTTCATGCTCTAATTCTTCCAATTTCACGCAAACCAATTACAAGCCGATATAAATACACACGCATAACTATAAATATACTACATTTAACGTATTCTAATTTGTGACGTAGAAATCCCGAAGAACTGCATGCGGAGACGGGGCCATAATGGATTCAAAGCTCGGACCTCCTGTCAACCCAGCGCAGTAGGCACTCTACCAACTGGGCCACCACTAGCCCCTCAATAAATTCATAAACAAGTTCAAGAAAACACAAAATAAAACGAAAAATTGACGCCGAAGCGTCAAAACACACATTTTTACGAGTTGTGCTTGATTTGTCTTAATATGGTTCTGATTTAACTAAAAAAAAACAAAAAAAAAACACCCCATAAGTATAAACATAAAACACATGCTAAATACAGCAGTAATTTCCACCCTTGGATTAGTTAAGTTGTACATTCAATGGGTTTCAGGAGAGTCATATATCATTATAAGGACGGGGGGCGCCCTGAGATTCGAACCAGGATCCCCCGCTCGCCAGTCTCGAGCTCTGACGACTGAGCCGTGAGATAATAAAGCAAGGACCAGCCATCGGTATGACCGATCAAAAGGTTTCGTTGTCTTCTCACCTCGCTAGGCAAACAAACAGTCTAACACTGATCGTTACACAGACACAGGTTGGCTGTCAGAGTGTAATATGAAAACACTGCATCACACTACACGACTGTTACAGTGCATTAGGTGTCATAGGCATCTCTTTTTCTGTCGACACTCACTTTTTCTGCTCTTGATACGTCACTTAGTTCGCTGTTTTTATACTCTTAACAAGAATCGAATGTTACTTCCTAGGATCTCTCTCTCTCTCTCTCTCTCTCTCTCTGTCTCTCTCTCTCTCTCTCTCTCTCTCTCTCTCTCTCTCTCTCTCTCTCTCTCTCTCTCTCTCTCTCTCTCTCTCTCTCTCTCTCTCTCTCTCTACTCACCGTGCTCTCTGTCTGTCTGCTATCATTCTCTGCGTTCTCTTCCCTGAGGAATCAAATAAAACGGAGATAGAAATCAATGGATGAGCGTTCCCTGAGCGATAAATGAGCGAATCTTATAAACCCAGGCTCTGGAGAGACAGAAAGAACGGACATGATGAAAGAAATCGCGTTATTGTGAGCCTGAAGAGAATAGCGGGACGAAAATAGCACGAGAGGGGGTCGGAGGGGGTTAAGCTACACGTTGAGTGAGAGTTAGATAAATACAGTTATAGGTTTGTGCATAGATTGTAGATAGATACTTAAAATAGATGGGTTTATGAACAGATTGTAGATAGATAGTAGATAGATAGATGGGTTTGTGCATAGATTGTAGATAGATAGATGGGTTTGTGCATAGATTGTAGATAGATAGATGGGTTTGTGAATAGATAGATAGATGGGTTTGTGAATAGATTGTAGATAGATAGATGGGTTTGTGCATAGATTGTATATAAATAGATGGGTTGTGAATAAATTGTAGATAAATAGATGGGTTTATGAACAGATTGTAGACTGTAGATAGATAGATGGATAGATGGGTTTGTGAATAGATTGTATATAAATAGATAGATAGATGGGTTTGTGAATAGATTGTAGATAAATAGATGGGTTTATGAACAGATTGTAGATAGATAGATGGGTTTGTGAATAGATTGTCGATAAATAGATGGGTTTGTGAATATATTGTAGATAGATAGATGGGTTTGTGAATAGAATGTAGATAGATAGATGGGTTTGTGAATAGATTGTAGATAAATAGATGGTTTTGTGAATAGATTGTAGATAGATGGGTAGATGGGCGTAACGAAGATGAATAGATGAGAAGATGGACGTATAGATGGATGTATACATTGATAAACAGATAGATGTATGGGAAGGTAGATAAAACAATAGATAGATAAAAAGATGGAGGTGTAGACAGGTGGATAGATACGTTGGTGTACATGGACTGACGGCAATGACAGAGAAAGGCATGGTGAGAAGTAATTGAAAAAACAAACAAACAAACAACCTAGCAGGACGAGGGGGGATATATAATTCTTACTTGATGGGCTAATTAAAGGTTACACCAAGAGATTACATTATTTCACAAAATAATCTCGCAGATCCGATAGTATTAATTTTGATATATGTGTAAATGCCGTCTAAAACTTAAAGAAAATCGTTATTCCTGGTATTAATGACAATCAAAACTACATTGGTGAAAAGTCTTTTTTTTTTGTACAAAAAGAATTATATATGAGAATAATATTTCTATCACCAAAATTTTAGAATTAAAAAAAAACAAAAACAAAACGAATAAAAACAAAAAGCCTAGCTAAAATCTAGAGGTCTACATACCCAACACCAGTTACTATTGGTTAATTACACAGCAACACACAGAGCTTCAAGACGTACCAGTTTTTAGAAGAGAGCTGCTCCGATTGAACACTTTTCTTTTCCAGGCCTGAATCTGTGGAGGAGGTAGAGAAAAGAAGGTGCTCGTAAAAAGGGCGCACAGCCACAGCCACACCGGAGAGTATAGAGAGTGTAGAGAGTGTAGACAGAGTAGGTTTAGACAGTGGGCGAGCAGACAGAGGGCTACCGGCACATACATGGGCTCAAACAGACACTCCTGGGAAGGAGGGAGAGACACAGGGAGGAAGGATGAGAGAAATAGTTACAGAGAGAGACAGAGAGAGAGAGAGAGAGAGAGAGAGAGAGAGAGAGAGGAGGGAGAGAAAGAGACATACAGAGAGAGAGAGAGAGAGAGAGAGAGAGAGAGAGAGAGAGAGAGAGAGAGAATCAGAAGTTCTACGCTTTTCACACCTGGGCACCGCGCTAAAACCAGAGTGCGTTAACAAAACAAACTTTGGCATGCTGAACGAGATCTATTTCTATACAAGCTCAAACATTTGAATGGTGAAGACATCGCTGGCGCTGACGAAGTTCGCGTCATGTTAGTGGGCGGTAGTGCAGTCACTGAGTCAGTTTGTTTGGCGCATGCTCAATGATCGCGTGGCCCCCTTTTGGAGCGGAATTCCCGATCGCGTGGCCCCCTTTTGGAGCGGAATTCCCGGAAATTAACCATAATGAGTAAATCAAAACAAGCTCAGAGAGACGGATTCCGCCAATCACAGACTAGCACCCCGCGGTATAAGAAAACATTACACTGCAAAGCGTTAAAGCGGACAGTTACAATGTTTGGCCTCTAGACTCGCGATCTATTAACGTTATGCCAGAGACTATAGACTAAGTGAGGCGTTTCACACACACACACAAAATAGCCCATATTGTTTTTTATACGGAGAGCTAGGGTGACGCATGCTCTCTCTACTTCTCTATTGAAATTAAGGCGGTTGATCAATGTTCACACTGTTTTTTTTAAAAAGATTTTTTGTTATACTAAGGCTTAAAGACTGAAGCAGTCGCGCTAATTATCTTGGGCCATACGGAACATGTCACTATTGGACACTGTCTGGTTAGACTACCAGGACCATGATACACCAGTATTGCCTCTGGATGGTCACGGACTCACCGTAGCCCTACACTTACATAGATACATGTATTAAAGATCTGGCGATCAATAGGCTGTAAAGGATGACGTAGCACTGCCCTCAGGCACGGGCGGTTCCTGATCGCTGATTGGCTCCGGAAGTCCAGTATACAGCTTTGATTGGACGCCGATGCCAATCGTTTCCGTTTTCTCACTGGATCCGATTCTCGCAAGGCCTCCAATTGAACCAAACACGGGTAGACGAGCGCGTTACCGACCATCGAACCTAAAACCGTACGTCGTCCAACTTACAGATCGAACCCAGGATCTCATTGTACTTTAGTTACAACATCGCTTCATCGACTGAGCCATCTAAGTATAAATTATACTGCCTCTATATGAAATCCGCAGTTTCCTAATTGGCCAGATTAAAAAACAAAAACNAANNNANATAACCCTCCGCAATCCGCAATCCCCATTAAAAAACGGACAAAAAGAAAAAAAAACAAAAAAAAAACAACCATGCCCACAGCACTAACCCATAACCGGCTGGTCTACCAAGTACCGCCATAGTTTTTCTCAGCGATCGCCCTCATACACTATCAATAATAAATAACTGTTCTCTGTCTATAGCTCACCAATAGAAGGACACCAGGATGCAATCACACCACATAGATAGACCCAATTCTATACAGACATAACACCAGGTAAAGCTAGAATCCTACACAAAGGCTTTAGAATAGAGGTGGACATCAGGGTGACATGCCTGGGGCAGTGAGTGGTGGTGCCTTGTCCAGGGGGGAGAGATACAACAGCGGTAAACGAGAACATGTCGTGAGTGACAAACAGATAGAGAGCGAGAAAGAAAAGGACATACATGTACATACAATCATACAGAAAGAGATATAGAGAGATACGGATACATCGATAGATAGATAGATAGATAGATAGATAGATAGATAGATAGATAGATAGA
>RQTK01000014.1:306832-327705 GCA_003991915.1 Elysia chlorotica
ATGATGATGATGATGATGATGATGATGATGATGATGATGATGATGATGATGATAATAATAATAATAATAATAATAATAATAATAATAATAATAAAAATAAACATTAACAAATTAATGAGCTATGGCCCTTTCACTCAAAAGTCTCATATTTTTGTATTTAATGTCAGTGAAGCATAAATTACCTATTCGGACCGAAACAATAAATGGAATAATTCACCGACACCAGCTGTCATTATGCAAATTACAACTCGGCGTTTGTTTTCAGCTTTGGAAAACGGTACACTAGATCGTACGTTAAAATACGCTGAAATCGATAAAATAGCGCACACAACATTAGTTTACTGGTTTATTATTGATATACATGACGCAAGGAAGATCTACAATATACTTCAATACAAAATTATAATATCTGGCAAATTTACGCCCCGCATGTTTCGTTAAGAATCCAATAGACGGGGACACTGGATAAGTCTTGAGAATGCCTACATCGGACCTTCTGTAAGTTAGTCAAGTGCACTATCGACTGAGCTGTGTGACGCTCAACAATGTTTTTACCTATATCAAATTAACAAACATTGTCTGTTCAGATTGAAAAAATTAATCGACTGAACAGTGAAGAACCTTCACTATCTGCAACAAATCTAGGACATTTCAAAACTCAGAGAATAATGTATGGGTTGTGCCTCTGCCTAAAAAAGCAAAAAGAAAAAAGAAAAAAAAACAAACAACAAGAAACACACAAGAAACTTTCTCCTGTAAACTTTCTTTTGCTCAAACTAAAACTGCCCACTAAAAGCTGACATTAAAATTTGTACGAGTAAAAAGTTTGAGGTAAACAAATCAACCTACCGCGTATCTTAACCATTATCGTGGAATATCAAATGGGAGGAATAGACACGCGTATACTTCACTGCCAAAAAGTCACCGGGCATTCACTATCTACAAAAAGTTTGCATTAATCCAATCAAAAACCACTCAAGCTGCAGAAACCAACCTCAAATTTCAACAATTATTTATAGTTCTACAGATGTACTTATTACAATATCCAATATGAAGCATTTGATAAAATTATCATTGTCTGAAACCTAAGGGTGCTATCGCTATATATATATTGAACGCACTCCTTGGTTGGTTCTAGAGTGATCTAGACATTGAGCTCAGACGCTGTTGGCAAGACGTTGACACACGGAATAGTCCACTATACTTATGTATGATATGTGACGGAGATCCTGGGCCTAACCTGATAGGTGCCCCAATCAAACTGAGTTATCTCTCTGTCTCTCACTCTCTCTCTCACCCTCTCTCTCTCTCTCTCTCTCTCTCTCTCTCTCTCTCTTACTGCCTGGAACTCTGACTGCACGGGCTACAGGTGAGGCCGCGATCCCAGCGTGCCCCTAGAGGCGCATGTATAATTCACGGAGTGAGCGAGGCACGCGCGGTACCCGCTCACCTTAAGGAGATGGGACCTGCAGAGACGGGCCATCCTGAGACTTAGTGTGAGACTAGGTAGATAGTAGTTGCTGAACACAAGGATTTGAGACCTACTCAGGTAGTCACTTAGTCGCCCCAAAACTTAGTGTGAGACTAGAGAGAACGTTGAGTTGAGTTGGTTTAGAGAGAGAGAGAGAGAGAGAGAGAGAGAGAGAGAGAGAAATATATATACAGAGAGAGTTGCGTTGAGTTGGTTCAACATTAGCCATATATAGGCTATATTGTGAAGGGGCTTCAAGAATGACGTCTGATAATTTTATGTGCTGCCACACACGAGACAGGACAGCGATACCAGGACTCCTGTCTCAGCCGGCAAACTGACACCGATCCAACCAGTAGGGGACGAAATCGCCAGGACTCGAGCCACACAGCTCCTGCGTCGGAAGCCGATGTTCTACCCCAGATCCCCCCTAATCTTAGTCTGAATAAGTGTTCGTGCCATATTCTATTACCCCAGCGACACTCTCATCGATGCCGACATACAACACGCAGCTAAAAGCTCCTGTTTGTAAAAGTGGATGGTTTTAGCGGTCAGCAAGTCAAAATTCATTTGATATTTTGTTTCCTTTATGAAGTTGATCATATTACTGCTGGTCCAAAGCTTGATCTAACTATCAAATCACTTCACTTGTTTTATCAGATCTAGGATCGTCAATAAAACGTCGTGGTAGCTAAGACTCGTCGAAAGCCGTCTTATTCGCATGTTAAGCTACCGTGACGTTATGTTTACGGCCCCTAAAACTCCGCCTGCCCAAGCCTCTGTGTTTAGGTGACATTGAAAACTGTTTGTTATTAGACTATTGTTAGAGACCCACAGTACAATGATACAACGCGACACCTACCTCGTGATGGTGCGTCCTCAGCCGGCTCGGGGCAGAACTCCTGGTCCTCCTGCACCAAGCATCCGCCACCGGGGGAGGGGGAAGAGGGGGAGGAAGAAGAGGAGAGACGATTAGTGGCTGGACGTTCATTCTCTACTTTCGCTTTCGCTTTCTCGCCTGGCGCCGCGTCCTCATTGCGGCGCGCGGGCGAGACGGGAGACGTGGGGGACTCCGGCGGAGACGTGGGGGATAGCGGCGCGTCTTCCAGCCCGCCGGAGGAGGAACTGCTGTAGCGGGACTTGAGCATGTTCAGGTACTCACTGCCCGCGGCGGACCGGGAAGACCGGAGCGGCCGAGACATGCTGAGATTCGAACCTGGGACCTCCCGCTGTCCAGTCCAGTGCACTGCTTACTGAGCTACCTGGCGTTTACGTCAGTCTGGATCAGGCACTAGCACGACCCCAACACTGGGATCTTTAGATTCGTTTCGGTTCCTTTGAAATTTTGAATTAAGTGGAAAAACCGGGGGAGGGGTGGGGGGCGCACCAGTTGGGATTCGAACCTCAGGGCCTCCTGCTCGCCAGTCTAGAGCACTACCGACTGAGCAATTTCGCGGCCCGGTTCAGATCCTCCTGGCAAACTACCAACCACCGACTGCCAAGTGATAGACAAGGCGCGCGGGCAAGCCACTAACTTCCCGGGCAGTCTGTTCATACAACAAGAGTTCCACAGTGCGGGGTGCGCCTAGAGATGGCTCCGGTCTTTGTGTATTGTGTTCGAAATCCTTTTGTTTCACATAGATATTCAACAAGATAGAATAAATACATACACAACATAATTAGGCGACATCCTTCAAAACAAAACAACACTGGCGTAAAGCATCCGTTTTAGTTATCAACGCTAACACTATCACTTAAAAAAAAACAACAAAAAACACCACTGTTTAACAATGCTGAAACAGTCACTTACTAACGCATTTATTTAGAATATTTAAAATAATTACGCAACGTTAAACATTAAATATTCACAGCAACTTTATCTTTGCATGGTTCACTACATTTAGCTGCATTGAAAACACAACTTTAAGTCAACACTGCTAAAGCTCTATTGTTGTAACTGTCAAGTATACTTAGTAACACGTACTTGCTATATTTACAAACTATTGTCTCCACGGTAATGATCAATTGCACGAAAAGAACAACAAGAAATACAACAATTAAAAAAAATGTGCAAGACTTGCATAAATGTAAAGCGCTAAAAAACGAGAGTGTTGATAGTGTTGAAAACCCAATTTACATACAGTTGGACCATGATGAGTGACGGTGATACATTTCAAGTGCGGTTAAAAATAATATATTATGTTAATTTTCCTGCAAGGCAGCGCAACAAACACAATAACCGTAAAAAGCAAGTGATTCATCCAGGCTAGCCACCTCATGCAAACTCCTGGGGCGGAAACATACATGGCAAACGAAAAACAAATAACATACACAAAAAGATTATAATTATAAAACAAAATAGACCTAGATGTACAAGACACATGTATGGCTGGCCATTCCCTCTTCTCTACCTCATCCTCTCTATCTCTCTCTCTCTCTCTCTCTCTCTCTCTCTCTCTCTCTCTGTGCGGTTAACACCTCCTAGGTTACTCTGGGGAATATGGTATGCAACTACCCTTTCCCCATAATTCCAATTTAAAAAAAATAATTTGCCAAACATGGGGACCTTGGCACGAGTGAACGACCGATATCTTGCACGCTGTTGACCATGCTAGCAGCTATTGTAACACGTAGGACGAACTATGATCTTTCTCACTGACTCTGCTAAAAGCAGAACTATTTTCTATTTATTGACTTTATATTTCCTTCTAATTCATGACGCAGTGCGCTGCTCTATCCAAGCAAGAGGAATGCACAACCGTGCAAAACAATGACCCATTGGCTTTACTCCCACAGAGAATGGTAACTAAGACCATGTTAATTCAAGAAGAATCGTAAGGCTGAAGTAAACCATCATAGAGGATCACCATTTTTATCACACACGTTTTTTCCCGTCCAATGTCGCTAATAACGCCGTTTATGTTTTATTTTTTCGTTTATTCGACCGTCGTGGGGAGGGAAATAAAAAAAAAAGTAATGTCTAAACTGTTTCAAGCTGATGATGTAATACGTAGTAAGATTGATTAGACTAGAGAGGAAGGACTGTACATGATTTTGCCGTAAGCCTTAGGGTGGTTCTTGTAATTTCTATTTGAGGCTTCAGTTAAGTACTATCTTACCATGTCTTCTGTAGCTGAACTGCCGCGGTTTCGCAACTACACATCAAACAAATAGTTACTGATAAGTTCGAAACCACACCCACGCATGGCGAGTTGAGTGCTCTAGACACTGAACCGTTAGCTCAGTGACGTCGATTTAAAGGGTGTGGGGAGGGGAGGGATTCAAAATCATTAAAGATGGAAGATAGATTGAGAAGCAGAAAGTAAAAAAAAAATGGAACATGAAAATAGAAAGCAAAAGAGAAGAGAAATAAACAGTGCAACATTCCGATAGATAACAGAAGCAACGTGAGAAAAATGGACATAATTATTAGATAGATAGATAGATAGATAGATAGATAGACAGGTAGATAGATGGATAGATAGACAGGTAGATATATAGATAAACAAACAGGTAGATAGAGAGTGGCAGGAAGGTAGAGAGAGAAGAGAGTTGGGAAGAGGGAGACGTACAGCTAGACATAGACATAGAGATGGAGAGAGAGATTGAAAGCGCAGGAACAGCAAATGATATCACACGGCCACTCACTGAGAAAGTCAGCGACTATACACACATGTACATTCTTTATGCATGTACAAGATAACACACTCTCTAGCATAGTCCTGGTGGTCGGAACTAAATTAACCACGCTTTAGCCTGCCATTATAGAGATATACGTTATGTAACACACCAAGGTTTCAGCAGTGGATAGCAAGCCATCCAGATATCAGACTCAGTTACACGCCCACAGAAGGAAATCCAAGATTGGTATGCAACGATGGTTAGTTTTACATCCTTTCCAGAACTCCTAAAAAGAGACAGGGCCAAAAAATAAGTTTCGAACCTCTGGCCTCATAAGCTTACACCAACCTGACGCGCTAGTGTCATCGGCTTTTCACGCAACGCTGCTGATAAATATTAGACTCTAGGCATGTCTCAATTCTGAAGTTCTTAATATCTGCCGTATTTGAGAAGTGAGATAGAATAGTATACAACTCAGATGACGGTGCGGGAAAAAAGAACGAAAAAGTTTCAATCTCATAAAGATGTGGCACAATCGCCTAGCCCATTCTTTTTCTTGTTATTGTTGTGTTGTACATGTATGTATACTCTAAACATAGGACTTGGAGGAAAGTACGGCGTTAAATAGAGAGCCTTTTCTCCACCCTCCGACCAGCGATTCTGTTCTAGATTAAAGTAACGGAGAAAAACCCCAAGCCACCCACAGCCCATCCTCCATACATGCGTGGTTCCAGTGTATGGGGAAACAAGATGAACGTGAGGCGCATTCTCACAAATACTCACACCCACAGGTGGCAACTTGCGCTGTTCTTCAACATCGACACCATCGAATCATACAATTTTACTATTTTACAGTATCATTTCAGGTGCTGATTCGAGACGAGTCGGTTGATGAACGTCCAAAGTCAACACTTTATAGATATACAAAGTTGACGGGTCCCAAGACTAACGTCTGACAGCTTTATGTACTGCCACACACGCGACAATGCGGGGAAACCTGGTGTCCTGTCTCAGCCGATCAGACTATACTGTCACCGACCCAAAACCACCCGGCAGGGGACGATACCGGACAAAACATTCTACACCGACTGTGGGTTTCAGACCGCGGACCTCTCGTTTGGGAGACCAATGTTCTACCACTTGAGCCCGTTCGATCCCCAACAAAAACCAAATCGCTTTTATGTTTGAAGCCACTATAAATAACATTGGCAGCGATATAAAAAAGAAGTAATGTTTGATGAGCTCCACTTCCCCGAGATCTCCTGAACAATCGTTACTTAGACGAGACTATCTACTGAGAATCGAACCTCAAACATTTTGCTAATCAACTCGGGAGAGCACCGACTGAGCAAGCTGAGACCCCGATTTGAACATACCTCGAAAGAAAGAAAATCAAATACTTACACTGTTGGAACGTTGTATAATCCTTGGGTCGAGAAACTTTAGGACACGACCTCGCACACAGAGTTGCTGAGCAATATGATTATTTTTTATAGAGATACAATAACAGAGAAGATAGCGAGAGCAGGACAATCCACCCCTATCCACCGCTATCCACCCCTATCCAGTGGATTCAGATCCAGCCACCCACAGGCAGTGCAGTCGGCGTGAAGCGAAGACTATTAGTGTACTAAGTAGGCTACTAAGAGCGATGCTCCAGCGTTGACTCTAGAGCCCCGAGTCAGCAATAACGACACAGACTGACACTGTGACAGAGAGCATCAGTCCATCACTAATAAATAGTGTTATGATGTATCAACATGACTGTTTGGCTGTTCTATTGTGTCGTATTGAGATGGGCTGTGTAGATGAAAAGTCCGCGCGAGCCATGCTAATTAGGCCGACACAGTGACGACTGGCTGCCTGACTGACTGACTGGCTGACTGGCTGACTGACTGGCTGATTGGCGATGCCGCCAGCTCCCAGAGCCCTGTCTGTTTTGTCTGACTCAGGCCTGGCTAATAGTTATGACGGGATGTCAGTTTGTCAGTCTGCGGGCCGGCCTGGTGACGGCTAATCTGATTAAAATAGATATTACAGCATGAAGGCACCCTTGGTTTTTCCGAGTTAGTTTTCGGGAAGTATATATATATAAAAGGGAAGCAGGGGTTGTAGTAAATTTTACATACAGACAGATAGGCAGGAGACAACGATTTCATACAGACAAGAGGAAAAAAAAGAGATATAGAGAGAGGATGATTGATATGCAAAGAAAGCTAGATAAAGAGAGACAGACTCAAAGAGCGACACAGAGAGCGAGAGTTAGAGAGAGAGAGAGAGAGAGAGAGAGAGAGAGAGAGAGAGAGAGAGAGAGAGAGAGAGAGAGAGAGAGAGAGAGAGAGAGAGAGAGAGAGAGAGAGAGAGAGAGAGAGAGAGAGAGAGAGAACATGATAAAAAACGCAGAGAGACTGGAGAATAATCTCAAGACCTCAGAACCTTAGCTCCAAACTCTAGCACCATGACTCAGACTGATTCAGCTGGACTGGCTCACTCTGGCAAAGACCTGAAACAGCTGTAGATATTCAGGCCAGAACACACACAGTAAAACAATCACCTTGGACGTTTTATAAGCAAGAGACACACACAAAGCTTGTGAGACAAAAGTAAACCCGTTGAATATAACGGATGGAGTCCTTTTAATATGCCAGCATAATATCTGGCCGCCTCACGTACAACTATCGTGACTGGACAATACATGTATTAAAACAGCCCCCGCACGTACCCGGCACACTTCTGTTGTGGCACTTTAAAAACCAGCACAGTACAGCTGCGACATAAGTAATGTTATCTCTGATCTCTCACTTTTCTCAACAATCCTATAAGCAGGCTTGACCGGCCGGCAGCTCCAACTCGAGATCGAACCGGCGATTCTCCTGCTTCTCAACTCAAAGCGCTAGCGACTGAGCTGTCTGGCCCTCCCACACATAAACCGTTCGAGTGCCACAGACAACATAGTACAACTCCTCACGTATGTAGGCACACAATTACGGCCGCATGGTGGTCATTTTCATTGAGAAGCTAGATCTGATCGGAGGAGTCTTTCTGGTGTCACAGACTGATTAACGATCGGTCAAAGTGAGGTATGTGTGGTCAGTGATCACAGAGCGAGACGGACAGACACAAAATGCGTGATAAGCCATAGAGCACCGGGTTCATTACCGTACTACTGTGATACAAACTGAGACAGAAGCTACGGATAGCGTGAAATAAGCTGTCTCTAATGTGATGATGCGACTAAACATATTCGCACCTGTGCAAGAGTGAGCTCTCCTGTTTAACATTTTTATACACTTAGATCATTTTTACAATTTTTTTTGTAAGTATGTCCTAAATGAGATGATATAATTATTTGATATATTAGAGACAAACTCAAAGATTCATAGGCTCCTCTGGACTCGGAAAATAAACAAACAAAACCCATAAAAACAAAACAAAAACAAACACATCACCCTTAGAGTGGTATTATAAGTCTTTATGTAAATCTCTAAACTTTGAGCTTCTCGACACAGAAATATCCACGGCAAAATACACATCCATGATCTAATGTATTATCCAAACACTATCAACAATCGTCGCATTTTGTGATAACTATACAAGTTGAATCGATATAATCCAAAGTGTGTCAAACCAAAGTTAGTGAGTGAAACAGTCTCGCTCCAGTGGGTGATTAACTCGCCTATGACGAACGCTGTCAGTAAGATCTCAGCTCTAACATGATCTCATTTCCCTCACACTGAAACTACTCACGCTTGTATGGCTCAAGTCAAGGAGTGACGAAAAGCACCCACACAGAAAGAATTCGGCAAAACACGACAAAGTAAAGATCACTGAAGCACAAAGAAAACACAGGTAATACTAGTACACTGTAGATATCTAACGGTATCCGTATGGAAAGCAAAATTCGGCAAAAATACAATATCAAACTATGGGTCACTCAATAACATATATAATATTAGAATGCACCGATGTGTAATTCTATTACAGAGGCCTAACATTATATTATGCAAACAAAAGCAGGTACAGTAAGTAAACAAAAATCACTACCAGAACTAGAATCAACAGTAAATGTCTCCGCCTCAATACTATTCCACTCAAACTAAGGTCCCCCAAACAGGGCGCGTGCAGTCAAGCACAGTGCTGGCTAGCACCACTGCATCCATCCCCGCCTGCAACACACACGCACACACACACACGCACACACGCGCTTGTTCCCCGCTGTTTGTGCAGCAACAACTCATTAAACTGCGTGTGGAGAGACATCACGACAACATCCAAACACGACAGGTGTCACCGAGCGTACAGAATCCAGTAGTACATTGTGTAGCACATCAACTTAACAAGTTTACATAGTCTACACTGTGATTAGGCTGGTGGGGAGACTGTGGATGCAGAGTTTCTTGTTACACGTCGCCGTTACATCAGTTTGCGCTGTTAAATTTTAATGTTGTTGCTAATGCTCCTGGTGATGACAACTGCGTCGGTGACTGTGCATTAATCATCTCTCTCTCTATGGTTGTGTATGTCTGTGATTTGGTAAAACGGGGCGGAAGGGTATAGCTGGGAAAAAAAATCATTGAACAAAAAAAAAGACGACAGGTAAAACCATCCCGCTAATTCGTTCCACTCATGTTTAGGACCAGATTTATTATACATATCACACAAGTCAGGGTCCTGATTGTTCTCGGTCATAATAATTGTGCATTACAATCCATTTCGCCACACACAAAGCAATATTACTAGTAAATGGGAAACAGTTCTCCAGTACAAAATTTAAAATGTGCACCACAAGAAAGAGCACATACTCACTCACACAGCCACATACACAGCTACAAAAGAACCGCTAAGGAGAGTCAATGAACACGAAGGGCCGCCTTCATTTCTTTTCATAACATTGCTGCATAATTCAAGTCCCTGATATTTCTCGAGTGTAATTTAATGTTGATTTCTCTTTAAGAATGAAAGTCCCGCCGTTAGCTATGCGGGGACTGAAATGATCGATGGGAGAACGGGCCCGTAACCTCCTCTCTCCATCCGTATCGCGGGGACCTGAAAAGTTGGGTGAGAGAGTGAGAGAGAGAGAGAGAGGGAGAGAGAGACAGAGAGATAGAGAGAAAGAGAGAAATATAAAGAGAGAGAGAGAGAGAGAGAGAGAGAGAGAGAGAGAGAGAGAGAGAGAGAGAGAGAGAGAGAGAGAGAGAGAGAGGAGTCCCAAATACAATCGATGCTTATTGATCTCGCCCTGTCTCAGTCACAGAGCCAGCACTGGGGAATGGTACTTCAGTGCCTGTGCACGTACCTTCCCCTAACTGAGGCGCGTCGTCCACGCTACAACACTGAATCTACAGTTTGTAAAAGCACGGGGCGCCGATTTGGCTCAATTGTTTGGAAGCGATGATGCGGTTTAAGATTCAGCTGATGCTCAAGTCTCTTTGGCATTCTTCGGTGAAACTAAAACTAACCTACGATTCTTTTGCAAAGGTTCTTGTCCAGTTCACAGAAAGAAAGGCCGACTACTCGAGTGCCATTATGTTAGATTAGCCACCAATCTTGAAACAAAACGGCAGTGCAACGGTTACAAGTGACGCACATAGAGTGAGAAGCCGTAATCCCGTTGGCCTATCAGAGCGCTTAAAGCTTTCTCACAAAAAGAATAAAGAAGATGGATTTTGTAACAGCTTTTAATGGATTTTCTAGATTACGGCCATTTCTTAAGATCTAAAATTAAAAACCGACATCAACTTCAGTTCAGAAATCAACAGAAACTAAAAGACGAAGACGAAAAATAATAAGTTTTTAAACTTAATCCCAAAACGTGAAGAATAATAATGCAACATGAGACTAATTATGTAACTGAGATATCATCGCCATACGCTGTATGGGATCTCACAAAAGGATACCACCGGGCGGGGAATTTAGAACGTGGGAACCCTCGTTGAGACTTTAGATGATAACATACCGAACCCTTCCCAACAGTATAAGGCTAACAAAGAAGACTTTCCACACCGGACTCGAACCCGCACTCCCTATGAGTGCCACCGCCAGATACAGCGTATTTTACTCGGCCGTGTTGATCAAGCACTCTGTGCACTGGTTGGCAGCCGCTGTGTGTCACGTGACGTGGATCAACCCAAAGACTCCTTGACCTGGACTAAGCCAATCAATACACGAGGAATCCTCATTGACTCATCCCAAACCCAGTACAGTGCACACCTCTCACGGCCAGGGAAGGCAAAGCTGCCTCCAAGTCTATAGTGCCCTATTCTAGGTATCAACCAAAGTCCCATAAGGGCGTCAGGTAAAGTGGGTTCAGTGTATCGACTCTCGTCTCTATCCCTTCAACCTCTGTTCGGAGAAGCGAATGTCTCTCCTAGTTTAACGTATCCTAAGTCTTAAGAAAAACCCTATACAGCGACAGGATCTCAGAGACGAATAACCCGAACTTGGACGGTCACATTATATTGACACCGACCAACTGTAGGTGAAAACGCGGCCCCCAGAGCGGGGCTAGAACCGCGGGCCTATTGAGTCTGAAGCTGATGTTCTATCCCAGGGCCTTCGCGCCTCTAAACTGCTCACCCGTGTTTGAGCCCTGCATTACAAACTCGGCGGCAAGGCGGAAAACAGTAGAGCTGTACTGGCCCTAACAACTTAGGTTGACTGCCCTCTGGTACACTGTATTAGAGGTCGGTGGTCAGTTGTGACCTACGCCGTGGACAAAGACAGTAGGAGTTAACCGGGCCGCGTACATTCTTGTTGATGTTCTGTATGGCTGTTTCCTTCTCCAAACAACGAACGCAGAGAGAAAAATTGACACGATTCGATGTCGCATAAAACATCTCGATTGCTTGTCGTTGGTAAGTTTATGTCAGTCCATTGTCGGCAACTAGGCCATCTGACGAACGGGTCCCAAAGTTACTATCTGACTCTTCTTTACGTCCTCTCACTCAGAAACATTGGGGATACACCGCGACTTCTGTATCGGCCGGTCACATTTATTATACCATACCGACTCCATGAGAATCAGGTGAGACGAAGAATCAAACCAGGGGACCTTTGAAAAGACGATCACGTGTGCTCCAACGAGTAAAAAAAAAGGAACGAGAGAGAGAGAGAGAGAGAGAGAGAGAGAGAGAGAGAGAGAGAGAGAGAGAGAGAGACAGACAGAGAGAGAGAGAGATGCCCAGGACCCACTATTCCCATGTAAGTCCATACTGTGCCTGAACTCGGAGCCGGCTACCTAACAGCAGCACCTGCACATTAAGTTGAGTAGGCCAGAGGTCAGCTGTACTCACCAGAGCCCCGGGCCATGGGTCACACTCAGGTAACCAAAACCAGGGAAAAGGAAAGGAGGAGCTGTCCTGCATCAGCTACTTATGATAACAATAAACACAGTCCGGCAACACGGGATACCTGCACCAGGTGGAGAGTAGGGGGGGAAATGGGGGGTTGGGTGCTACTGGAGATCCTCATGTTAACAATAAACACAAGTCATGGACCGTGGATACAGGAACGGAGTGTGGGATACATTAGTTTAAATCAGAGCAGCTTTGCCAGAAGTCTACACGCAAGGTTAATGGGGGACAAGAGTTCCACGGCACTAGATATATAACAGTTTGGTTTATGCTGGAACATGATTGTACATGTAGTAGATACAGGAACGGAGTGTGGGATACATTAGTTTAAATCAGAGCAGCTTTGCCAGAAGTCTACACGCAAGGTTAATGGGGGACAAGAGTTCCACGGCACTAGATATATAACAGTTTGGTTTATGCTGGAACATGATTGTACATGTATGTACCTATCTTCGTTTATCTGATTTCTATGTCTTTCTATTTGATCACATGCAGCGCCTAGTTATCTTTCTGTTTGTGTGTTCGACTTCAACACTCTCCCTGTGTAAATCGCTGACTTTATGTCTGTTTTTCTCTACCCACCTTTCTAATTCTTTCTCTCTTGCTACACCACAAAAAAACTCCCCCAAAAATTGCCCACTAATCAGGAGAAGCTACGGAAACAGTGGTGGCAATGTTTACCAAAATCTTAATGGTACCAATTGAAGTTCGTTGTCTTTCCTTTCATTCTAAACCATTAAAAAATAAGTATTCAACACTAATAATACAATTATTCCAACAAAATCTTATCTGGCCATTGGGGGCTAGTGGGAAGAGGCGGGGGCTGGGGAAGAACACAATTACACACGACTGTGGGTAGATTTCGCACTGACATCCCGGGCGATGCTGGTTCGAATGCTTAAGTAGTTGGGTATGATCCAAGCCTCTCCTAAGGCTTATCATTGTAAATGTTTCGGCAATTGCTCGTGTAAAAATAAGAGGAAAATCTTACATTTCAGCATATAATTGTGAATGTTGTTTGTTTCATTTTCATTACATGTACTATGAATAGTATTCATCAAGTCGAATGTTCTAAAAGCTGCTAAATTTTTATGCATTGTCATTAGTGGCGAAAAAAATTGTGGAGTTAAAGGAAACAATATTTTGTTTCCCCACCAACCAAGTCTCACACCTTGCCGGTACATGTAACACAACCTGCGTTCTAATGGCGGGCTCCCCGCACAACGGGCAAGTTTCAAAGGATTGAAATAAACAAAAACACCCAACAAACAATCCCAAATAAATAAGCTTTATACGCCGTCAATTATGCACATGATAAAAAAGGTAAGTGTGCAATGCAATCAAACAAAAAGATTAATATACAATAACATTATAGGCTACTTGATGTTCGAGCAATTGCGCTTGTCAATTTTCCAAGCTCATAAACTAACCAACTAGCTCTTTGAGATTTTAAAAAATATTCTGAAAATGGAAAGCGCTAAATAAATGTAATTTATTATTAACTAAAGTAATAATTTTAGGCATGTTCCCACTTTACTATCGTAATGGATGCACAAACTGAAACAGAAAACACCAACTGAACAACAGCTGTTAATGTGAGGAAATCCCTCAAACCTTGACACAGAACTGATATATATCCAAAATACTACAAACCTAAAAAAAAAAATACCTAGATTTATTATACTAGAACAATGTCAACTACAGCGTTCAGACATAGTTGTACATGCACAACATTAACACATATAAAATTAGCGAAACCATCTCTTGTGGCGATAATTCACTTAGCAATTGAACCATGGCGCAGTCTCATTGTAATAATCCTACGGAACCTCGGAGGAAAAATGAATAATAATGATAACAAAATCAATGAATCCACAAACAACAATCACTGCACACAGAAAATTAATACAATACTTGGTGAAAGCACAATGTACGGTGAACGTCTATTCCGGGGTTTGGCTTGTACAGATAGTCTGATAGAGCTAGGAATTCCAACACAGCCCAGAAAAAAACACTCACACCGAGACGGGGAGAACCAAGTAGAAGGGGTTAGATCGAGTGGAGGAGTGGGAGGGGAGTAGAGATGATTCCCCTAAGGAGGTGCGAAACATCACGGAGAAAACACAGGTTAGACACGTTCTATTGCAGGGCTGTATGATCGCTAGATTGGTCTTTATCTATACGTCTCTTAAGTTCTTAAGAAGTGTGTGTGTGTGTGTGTTTGGGTGTGTGTGTGTGTGTGTCTGGGTGTGTGTGCGTGAGTTTATGTGTGAGTGTATGAGCGCAGGTACTTGAGTATCAAGCCTCGAGCGGTGCCAGATTTTCTGATGATGGGAGATGCCTGTGTTTATACATAGACTGCACCTTTAGGTATGTGCCAAATATGTCTATTTCCGTACGGTATCGCAGAATAGAAGTGGAGAAAGAGATAGAGGAGAAAAAAAAGATAAAAATAAAGACCGGGAAATGACTTGCGGTATAAGAAGCAAAGATGAAGGTTTTCTTGACAAATCTGGTGACGCCACTAGCCAAGGTTGCTCCGAAAGAGCTCGTTTGACTTAGTGGAAGACACGACCTGACTTGTATGTACCATTGTTTTTTTTTATATAACTAATAAGCGAGCCGTTGTGAGTGGTCCAGATTTACCTGAGACGTAAGATGTTTGGGAGGGAGAAAATGAAAGAGAGAATAGGAAAGAGAGATAGTGGGAAAGAGAGTGTATGTTTGTGTGTGTGCGTGAGAGAGAGAGAGAGAGAGAGAGAGAGAGAGAGAGAGAGAGAGAGAGAGAGACTTATCTCAGGTGAGGCTCTAGCGTAGCACCCCTGCGGCTGTCTGTGGAATGCGGAGTGTTGTCGACATGTTGTGTATCGGCGGGGAGAGAGAGGAGAGTGAGTAATCGACTAGGATTTCTCATATGGAAGTCAAGCACCGCTTCATAACTGCTAAACTTAGACTAAGAAACTAGAAAACAATCTATGGCTCTTCAGTATTATTTTCTTTTTCCGTGCGGTGAGCTACGGAACCGCCAGAAGGTGCTCATTGAGACCCCGATCAATCGCTGCGGGGGAAGAAAGGTACCGTTATAACTTGAGTCATGCGAGAGAGTGAGTGAATGAGTGAGGGGTTAGTAGGAGACAGTGAGTGAGTGAGTGAGTGAGTGAGTGAGTGAGTGAGTGTGAGGACAAGCGTGTAGGTATGAAAGGATAAGGGGAGTGAAGGAGAGAGTTTTGAGTTGAGTTGAGTTGGTTTTAACGTCCAACATCAGCACTATATAGGCTATGTTGTGGACGGGCCCCAAGACGGAATTCTGACAATTGTATGTGCTGCCACACACGAGACAGGGCGGGGATACATTATACTGACACCGACTCGACCAGTAGGGAACGCAATCGCCAGGATTCGAACTCGGGACCTTTTGCGTCGGAAGCCGATGTTCAGAGCAAGCTGTACCAGAATCGAGCACCTGAGAGAAATGCTGTGATAAAACACTTGGGTTTGAAATCTAAATCTAGATTTGTGTGTGTAAGTGTTGGTATACTTCGTGTCCACATCTGAGTGCCTGAGGGGATATGAAATCACGAGAGAAGCGGATAAAAGAAGTGCATAGGCAGGTAGCGCAAACTGTCCCTGGGTCGAGAATGTATGTGGGAACAGATCGGCAACACGTAGGAAGCACTCTTTGTTCAACTTTGTCTTGACGGACAAAAGAAGTGTATAGGCAGGTAGCGGAGAGAGACGGGTGGCAGCGCAAACTGTCCCTGGATCGAGAAGGTATGTGGGAACAGGTCGACAACACGTAGGAAGGACTCTTTGTTCAACTTTGTCTTGAGGAAATGAGTGTGAGCGAGCGGAGGTATAAGGGAATGATAGAGGCGGAGGAGAGAGGGGAGTACTGGCAAGCCTTGTGATAATGGGACCCAAACACCAAGATGATAATGATGTACGGAAATCCGCACAGGTGTCCGTTCACAGCCCTACCCTGGACTTAGGGAGCCAATGAGCGATCAGAAAATCCCATGCCTTAAGGGCCTGGTTATGTTATCCGTAATCGTCGTGTGGGTCGCAAAGAGTGAGGGGCAGAACCGGAGTTTCAGTTTCAGTTGCTTTAACATCCGAGACAGGGCGGGGATACCATGACTTCTGCTTCAACCGGTCCCATTAAACTGACATCGACCCAACCAGTAAGGGGCAAAATCGCAAGGGGTCGAACCATGGACCTCCTGCGTTGGAAGCCGATGTTCAACCCCATGACTACGCCTCCCCGGAGACTATAATTATAATTATCGAGTTCTCTATGGTACGGCAGGACATGAGGACGTAAGCCTAGGGTAGAGATGCAAAAGGCTTAGCCTAGAGTCAGCCCGACAGACGGCAAGGGGATCTATGAGGTCTACATTCTCTGGATCCGAACGGTCCTGGAGGAATTTGGGATCTGCTGGCATCTCAGTGCTGGACTGAATAGTCCTGCTAGACAGGCTCGTGCACGTTTGTCTCGGTCAATACATCAACAGATAGAAGTGTTTGTCGGTACGCGGTATCCCCCAGGCTGTATAAGAGAGCGAAAGACAGAAACATCACTAGACGTCCATGGTAAAGCGGAGAAAGTTCAGCTTGTCTGGCTACATTGAAGACACAATCAAATAGCTGCAACAACGCGTTTTCAATTGAGAGGGATAAATACCAAACCGTTCTCAAGGTTATGTGATAAGTGTGAACGAAAAATATTTCCGTAAAATCTTTGTCAATGACTGGTCCATTAAATATTCTTTCCTTCGCTGGATTGCCTCTGGATATGATGATTTTGAAGTTCAATGAAGTTTACACTCGCGTCTATTCTCAGACCAATTCAACAAAAACCAGCGCACATTTTACAGATAACACTGGTCGTATGAGAGAAGTGGGGGATGGGTGCGGTTGGCACTTGGCTTTCTCCGGATAGAGGATGGGAGCGGTGAGGGAGCGGCGAAAACACAGCCTGGATTGACAGTACAGAATGGATTAGTCCTTACTAGCTCACACTGGTAAAACAGGTAGAATATCACGGATCAAAATCACGAAGCAAATCGAATAAGATAAATAAATATTGGTCGTCGACGAGTGCCTTATCTCCCTATGTTTTTAATGCACCTGTGAGGGAACGGAGAAATAATAAACTAATAGATTTAGATTACACAAACAAAATAAAAAAGACGGTGCATAACATTATAAAAAAAAATATCCTTGATTGACAGAAGTACGTGTACTAGAATGCAGATCTAGTTTTTTCTCCACAGTCGACAGACACACAGACGAGCCAACACCAACATGGAAAATTCAAGTTTGGTTCACCGGCACTTGACAACGAGGAAATCTAGTCTACACTCACAGTAACGAGAGACAATGACAGAGTCAGTACTGTTGGTGCCACCACACGTGGAGGGTAAGATGCGATCATCTGCATGAGTTGTTTTAGCAGGACACCGTCTCTAGGCTCAGGTGGTTGCAGGGACTAGTAGGTCTTTTAAATGATCTCCAGGGATCCTACATTGTACAAATCTCTGAACCGAGACCTACCATACGCTGCCTCTCCAAGACTAACGACCGCCTTATTTGAGACACTGGTAGATCACATTTGTTCCAAGCTTGTTAATAACGTTCCTTCTTAACATAATTAATAGTCAAACCAATTAATTTTTGTTTTAGGCAAACGGACCAGTTACGGTGAATACCAACTCCAGTATACAATCCAACAAGATTTCAATAAGCAATTAACAGCTGGTTATAAAATGTATTCGTAGAAAGCTATTTTACAGATTATAAATAACTACCATGAATTGCAAACAACAACAACAAACAAAACGAAGGAGACAACGATATGCTTAAGTTTTTCTCATCCCTAATAATGTAAGCAGGCGGGTATCCAGTTGTTAGCTGTGACAATATTCACTCTATAGGCACGTACGGTCATCTAGATATGTCTTATCTCCAATTGGAAAAAAAAACAACCCAACAAAAACATCACAGTCGCAAAATTAAGGAGTACTTGTATTACTCCCAGCTAACGCACAAAACTGTTCACAAGAATTGACTATAACCAGAGAATACTCTTAGTTGCATAATGAATGGATACGGATAATCCTCCTTGAAAAACAAGAAAAACCACCCACGACACAGGACTCGTGAACGCGGCACAGACCACAATGGAAAGTTCACACGGACACCACAGGTCTGGCAGTCTCGCGAAGACTTGAACTTGAAGAATGGGACTAGACTCTAGGTGTAGAGGACACGTGATAACCGTGAAGTCCAGGACTCCTCCACGTGTGTAGATTCCTAGATTAGTGTAGACTGTGGAACCCAGTGGATCCAGCTACTCAGCTAGTGTAAGCCTTAGTGCCTTATATTCCAGCACAGCAGCAGCCACCACATCCCTGACACCAGTGGTTTCATTTTGGACGAGCTCCACATGCGGCGATGACAACAGTAATTATTGTCCGTGTGGTATGCAGCACCACAGGCTTTGCCACCCACGTGACCACAGTGGATGACATAATCTCGCCCTTCGTGCAGGGAGCTTTCTAATCCCACGTTGGCTCTGTAAGACTAGAACTGAGACTGAGCTGTGGTTGGAGGCCGGTGCAGATTCCCTTACCTATCGTTACGGTTTTCGCTATGGGTCCCGATAAATCGCAAGGCCTATAGCAACAGCAGCCTGAACCCTTCTCTCCAATACCCCCCCCCCCCCCCGTCAATCTTCCCTTTATTGTACATGTGCAGTACTTGCAATCTCCAAACTTCCCGATCCTTTTGACCCAAAATTTACCAGGAGTATTTTTTTAAAGGCGTCGACATTCTTTGTTTTTGTTATCTAGATATCCTAGTCGCTCGAGGCAAGATAAATTATCCACATTCTCAAAGGATTAAAAAACCCCAAACAAAACCTACACAAAAACGAGACATAAAGCTATGCGAAAGTGATAAACCATCCCGAGGAACGCCAAAAACAACTAGAGCTGTATTATCTCCAGGCTAGAACCCAAGCTTGAGAATTAACGGCGAACATTCGTCACCCTGCTTCAAACAAATGAGGGGAAAATGGACCGGGTGTCGCGGTACCCACAGCCCAGGGAGTCTCAAGGAAAAAATGCAGTCTGAGTGATACTTTAAAATGTCAATGAGAGAGAAAGAGAGAAAGAGAGAGAGGGAGAGAGAGTGAGAGAGAGTGAGAAAGAGAGAGTGAGAGAGGGAGAGACAGAGTGATAGAGTTAGAGAGAGAGGGGAGAGAGAGGAAGAGAGAGTGAGAGAGAGTGAGAGAGAGAGAGGGAGAGGAGAAAGAGGGAGATAGAGAGGGGGAGAGAGAGAGAGAGAGGGAGAGAGAGAATGAGAGAAAAAGAGGATGAGGTGGGATTGGGGTTCGCAAAATAACTATTATCTCTATAATTTTGTCGGAAAACAGTTACACGACCCATAAAACCTCGCCGTTGTATGCACGACGAAAGATACGATTAGAAAAACAAAACAAAACATGGCAATCGCAATGTACGACCGTAAATGTTCTAAATCAAATGAGAAAGCATTGTGAGCCAAAGAAGAGATAAACATATAGCGCTCAAGAAAATTATCATCATCAAATCAAAGCGGACGGATAATTATATTATTATATAATAATAATGTGGAACAACAAAAAAAGCTGATTCTTTGTATTTAAGAAATGGTAAAAAAAAAAAAAGTACATAAAGCAGTAGCAACCACTCAAAAAGAAGGAAAAAAAACACAAACAAGACACGATGGAAGCAGCAACCGATTTATGCGCGATAAAAGTAGATAATTCACAGGATAAAACTGCTTGACTCATTTCTCCCCGCCCGCCTCCGCCTTCTTGTTTCACTGGTATCAGTATCTTATTTTTCATCTACATTTACTTCTTTGTTTGTTTATCTCCATACGAACCCTGACATGGCGACTAGATTTAGTTTGGCCAGAACCAGACTGGCAAAAATGGCTGGGTGGGGCTGTGGCTGGACTGTTTTTGTTTTCTTTTGTTTTATTTTTAAATTAAATCCTTTTGTATGTATTTGCGCAGTCAGACCAAGGCTGAAAAAATGCAAGAGGGTTTCATATATGTACGGAAGCCAGAGCCCCAGCCCAGCAACCAGCGTCAGTGTGGCTCTGGCCTAAGAGTTCAACACCGAGAGCAGCAGGCGTGAGACTGCGAGATCATTGAATGGTGAGACAGAAGAGCCGTGAGATCGCAGCGCAGAACGGTACATTGATACAATGATACAATGTGTCATATTATGGTAGGTTTATACTGATGAGGGTTATGGTGTTGCACCAGCTTTACCCTTACATGTATTGTTATCATTTTTTGTATTGGTATTGTTATTATTTTTATTATTATTATTATTATTATTATTATTATTATTATTATTATTATTATTATTATTATT
>RQTK01000014.1:343723-372328 GCA_003991915.1 Elysia chlorotica
GAGGAGGGAGCGAGAGAGAGAGAGAGGGATGGATGGATAGATAGATAGATAGATAGATAGATAGAGAGACAGACATAGACAGAGAGAGACAAGCAGACAGAGAGAGACATAGAGAGACACAGATAGACAGGGAAATAGAGAAAGGGAGAGAAAGATTGGTGAGCAAGGGCGAAATGTTACACAAATAACACAATACAGTAGACACAATAAACCATTAAAACCGGTGCGTACATACATAAAGCACTAGACAAACAGATCGAGCTGCAGCAAATCATCCTCACCAACAACTGAAACTACTAAACAAGTCCAAGTGTCATAATCAACATTATTCAGATTCACTGACATGATCCAGCTCTGGCCCTGCTTGAGAAGTAGAAGAACACAGATCTAATTCTAAGTGTTGAGAAGTAGAAGAACACAGATCTAATTCTAACTGTCCCGAGTCCTGAGTCCTGCACACACTGATCTAGTCAGGTTTGCCACTGTCATTGACTTGTATGTCCGCCACTCTTCACGGCAAACCAGTGACCACTCAGTGTCCAGTGAGTGCCCAGTGAGTGTCCAGTGTCCAGGCCTTGGGTGTGACATTACAGGTCTGACCACCCACACGACGACAACGGGTGACATAGTCTGACATAGTCCCGCCCCTTGGCAGCAGGATTTGCTCATCTTGTTTGGCCCCGTAAAGTCCAGGATAGAGCTATGGTTGGGCGCCGGTGCAGAAGTCCTTACCTATCGTGTTTGTTGATGGTATGAGTACTGTTATCAAAGACCTCTTCTACTGACGGCGAATGCTTTTCAAGACAAGCCAGCAGCACGGGTCTGATATAGTTATGTACCACAGGCAGCTCCCAGCTGGTGTATCCACACAGTCATGTATCATAGTTCATACTATCACACAGTTATCTCGCTACCGACAGATATCGCTATATCTAGCGTCAGGTCTAAGGTTCCGTCGCCGTGTATAATAGTTTTCTAGATGTATGATTCGCTCAATTAAGAGAGAGCCTTGCTTTGAATAGTTTCTGAGACCAACTGTTGGTGAGAAAGCGGAGAGGCGTTAGTTACTGAGGTAGAGCACTGGCTTTCGTTGCAAGAGGTTCGTGGTTCGAGCCCCCGCTCTGAAGAACGCGTTTTTCTTCAACTGGTTCAGGCGGTGTCAGCATCATATAATGTGAACGACAAAGTGCAGGGTACTCCAATTTGAGGTCCCGTCGCTGTAAAGGATCTTTCTTGAGACTTAGGAAATGTGAAACCTGCAGAGGGCTTAGAGTGGCTATATGTGGAGTCATCAGTCTTTTACTACCGAACATGATGTAAGAAAAAAGAAGAATATAGACGCTCTGCCAGCCCTAGGCCCTAAACTGATGCTCTCTGCTCGTACCTTGGTGAGTACAAGTAGAGCTGTCAGCCTGTTTCTTTCGTTTTTTGCTAAAGCGTTCAACGTCAGCATTGTATTGGTTATAATGTGGAGGGGTACCTAGACTAAAGTCTGAACATTTTACGCACTGCCACAGGAAGACAATGCGGGGTACCAGGACTCCGGTCTCAGCCATTCATATTAACTAATATACTGACATCGACCAAACCAATAGAGTTCGAAACCTGACATATTAATTTTCGACCGATCGCGGGTTTCGAACCAAAGTCCTTTCGATCTGGAGACAAATGCTCTACAACTTAGCAGGTCCGGCCCCCTATCAGCCTGTGAGCAGCATTATGCCAGAAGGAAGGAGAGATAACAGCCCCGCCAGACCCAGGCTAGCGTAGATTGATGCTCGGTGCTCACAGCCGGACCGCCATGCCGGATCGATGGGAGACACTCACAGACAGAGAGAGAGAGGGAGAGAGGGAGAGAGATGAGGGAGATAGGGTGAGAGAGACAGTGAGGTAGAGAGGGAGGGAGAGACGGAGGGAGGGAGAGAGGGTGAGAAAGACAGTACCGGTAAGAGAGTGTTAGAGAAACAGGCAGAGAGAGAGAAAAGGGAAGAGATAGAGAGAGGGAGAGAGAGAGAGAGGAGGGAGAGAGGGTGAGAAAGACGGAGGTACAAAGAGAGGGTGAGAGACGTAGGGAGGGAGAGAGGGTGAGAGAGACGGAGGGAGGGAGAGAGGGAGGGAGAGAGGGAGAGAGAGGGAGAGAGACGTAGAGTGGGAGAGAGAGGTGAGGAGAGAGATAGAGAGGGGGGGAGAGAGAGGGAGAGGGAGAGAGGGGAGGAGAGAGACGGAGGGAAGGCTATCGTCCTGTAACTACTCACACAGTGCTCACCACCTTCGACCCAACCCGCCGCCATCTCAGACTAGACATATAGTGATATACGGTCCCCATTGGGAAACCTACAACTGTACAAGAAGTCCAAATTGGGTCTATTCACTCTATATCTCTCTCTTTCTTCTTTACCACTTTTTCCCTTTGTTTTTTTTTTCTCCTCTTCCTCTCGTCGTTACCCGTCTCTAACATACGTTTTTGGGGTTGGTCTCTATCTGCTCCAGCCTTTGATATATTTCCGATCTCTGTTTAACTGTCTCTATCATCTGTCTCCTTGACCCCCATTTTTTTCTTCTTTCTTTTTCTTTTTGTTTTCTTTTATTGTATTTTTTTTTTTCTCAATTTTATATAAATATAGATACATGTATATATTTTTTGTTCTCCTGACCCCAATCCCTCTCACTTCTGCTTCTCTGTCCACCCTTTGTCTCCATTCTATCTGGCCCTTCCCTATACTCTCCTCTTCCTCTATGGCGCGCCTCACTCTCTCTTTCTCTCTCCAGTCACCGCTGCTACTACTACTGAGTACTACTATAATGTACTAACCGAACATCACGGGCACATTAAAACCGTCATCGTTCTGACGTGCTGACAAACATCTTATCGAGAAAACGACAGAGAATACAATTCCACACACACGCGCGCACACACACACACACACAGAGCTAATAATTTAGAAGACAACGCGACGTGACTCGAAATTAAAACTCTGGAGAAGTTCCGTAGGAAAACCTTTCTGTTTCTGATCGAATTTTGGCCTTCGCATTTTTCCTCCCCTCTGATGGAATGCTCACACAGCGATGGATGACGGACACACGTAATAAGTCTCGACAGTTTATTCGCCGGTCTACGTCTTTCAGGCCTGGTGGTTTCCTTCTTACGTTTGCCCTCTGTTTGTGTATCTGTCTACCTCCATATGTTTATCCCACCTACTTCTCTCAATATATCTATCTATCTATCTATCTATCTATCTATCAATCTACCTATCTCCCTCCCCCCCTCTCTCTCTCTCTCTCTCTCTCTCTCTCTCTCTCTCTCTCTCTTTCTTTCTCTCCCCCCCCCCTTTTTTTCCTCTTTCCCTCCCTCTTAAATTACAGTATTTGATTTATCTTCAATAGGTAGGAAAAATACTTAGAAAAAAAACCTAACAAATAACAACAAAAACAAAAACAAAAACACCCCAAAAAAAACAACAACAACAAAAAACAAAAACAAAACAAAAACAACCAAAGAGACTCTTATGCAAACGTTACAAGGAAACACACCGTACAAAATATTAATTAATCTTCTTTATTCTATATCAAAAGCAATCTTTTACGAAAGGGCAACCGATCATCGTATAATTATTGGTCCTGACTCTCTCGCTATAGGCCCAGTCCCCACAGCAGCGCAGAAACCGGTGCACGAGTGCGTGAAATTAAGTCAAGTCATGTAGTGGTACACCCAAAACAAAGAGGAAAACCAAAGTGTTGTCTTTAAACTGTTCTGGGAACTAACCAATAGTCTTCCTTTGCAAGCGAAAAATATATTCTGAGAAAAATTTAGGCAACTCTTATTGGTTTTACGGCCCCAACCCAACCTCGAAGAATCCTATAAGGAGACAATTCTCTAGCTCATATTTGAATCTTGGAGCAGTTGTTGTTCGCACTGATATGCGCCTGTGCTAAGAAAGTTTTGTATGACACTGCACCCTTTCGATTTCAAAGTAATCAATAGAAAAACTGTTACCTTCAATAAACTTTTCTAGCCCCCAAAAAACAAACAAACAAAAACAAAACAACAACAAACAAACAAAACAGTGCGCAAACAAGGAATGGGCCGGGAATCATGGGATGTGAAAAACTTCAATAGAAGAGATCAATAGATCAATTCACTACTCTCTAACATAAAACGCCAAAACGGAAAGTGCATTATGTTGAACTCTACTTGCACGCACGCAATTAGAGCGAGGCCAAATCATCAATAACTTTACAAGTGTGTTGTTGTGGTGTGCCAGCACTTTAAACAGCAGCTTGTGTAGGCCCTGGTCATAGTCGTCTGGAACACAGTCGTGTTATGGAGGGACATGCCCAGGTCCGCTAACCTCGCGGCTTAATTAAACAATTAACCCATCATCGTTAATGTACTACAGATCTTGAATTATTAACAAACAAAAAAAGACAACAAATTCAAGAAAAAAAAGTCAGAAAAAAAACAACAAAACAAAACAACAACACAACTTAACATACTTAAACCGGTCTAAGTGAAAGGAGTGAAAATGTAATATGGCAGAGAGAGGAGAGAGAGAGAGAGAGAGAGAGAGAGAGAGAGAGAGAGAGAGAGAGGGAGAGAGAGAGAGAGAGAGAGAGAGAGAGAGAGAGAGAGAGAGAGAGAGAGAGAGAGAGAGAGAGAGAGAGAGAGAGAGAGAGAGAGAGAGAGAGAGAGAGAGAGAGACAGACAGACAGACAGACAGACAGACAGACAGACAGAGAGTTTAGTGCTAAAGTAACGCACCACATAGAACGAACAAAACTAACACTGCCACTTGTTATTTGTTACTTGTTAAGGCTTTGTCCACCCACTGCAGGATGTAGCCCTCCGAAGCACATCTCCATCTTACTCTATCTCTAGCTGCTCTGCTCCATAGCACCAGAGAAACGGAAGAAGATCAAGAGGAAGACAAGCAAGGAGGTGGCGAAAACACTACCACAATATATCAATTTACTACTCTCTAACATAAAACGCCCAAACGGAAAGTGCATTATGTTGAACTCTACTTGCACGCACGCAATTAGAGCGAGGCCAAATCATCAATAACTTTACAAGTGTGTTGTTGTGGTGTGCCAGCACTTTAAACAGCAGCTTGTGTAGGCCCTGGTCATAGTCGTCTGGAACACAGTCATGTTATGGAGGGGTCCGCTAACCTCACCGCTTAATTAATCAATTAACCCATCATCGTTAATGTACTACAGATCTTGAATTATTAACAAACAAAAAAAGACAACAAATTCAAGAAAAAAAAGTCAGAAAAACAACAAAACAAAACAACAACACAACTTAACATACTTAAACCGGTCTAAGTGAAAGGAGTGAAAATGTAATATGGCAGAGAGAGGTAGAGAGAGAGAGAGAGAGAGAGAGAGAGAGAGAGAGAGAGAGGGAGAGAGAGAGAGAGAGAGAGAGAGAGAGAGAGACAGACAGACAGACAGACAGACAGACAGACAGACAGAGAGTTTAGTGCTAAAGTAACGCACCACATAGAACGAACAAAACTAACACTGCCACTTGTTATTTGTTACTTGTTAAGGCTTTGTCCACCCACTGCAGGATGTAGCCCTCCGAAGCACATCTCCATCTTACTCTATCTCTAGCTGCTCTGCTCCATAGCACCAGAGAAACGGAAGAAGATCAAGAGGAAGACAAGCAAGGAGGTGGCGAAAACACTACCACAATATGCAGCCATTCCCCATTTCGTTTTTACTGGTTTTTCTACGGTTTCGAAGCCAAGGTGTGAGCCAAGGTGTATACGCTGACTAGATTTATATCCATGAAACCCCACTGAGAGTGCTATACTTTCACTAGTTTTACCTACGCTTTATAATCCTTTGCAGAGATGGGGGCGCTAGTCGAGGTTCGAACCAAGCCCTTCCGCTCACTGTCTTAAACACTAGCACTGAGCTATCCGGTGGCCCCAACACACTGACGTTTTGTGATGTTACAATCAACACTGGCCTAGATCCTTATCTCACGTCGAGTTCTGATTAAATTGTTTTTGTTTACCCAACTCGCATCATTTCGCAACATGATAATGATAGAGGCAGGAAAAAGAAAGCGGGACCATGGTACACCTCTCCTTAAGTATCTACATTGGTTGCGGGTAAAATTACGCATTGAGTATATAAGACACCCATTCTCTGTTACAGATGTGTTAACGAAATCGCCCCGTCAGATTTGTTAAATCTCCTATCTCCCTACTTACAATCACGGCCCCTTAACTCGAGCGGAGAAAATAAACGTCTTAGCCCGTGTTTCCACTGAAACAGAAACGAACCCACCCAAACCGACCCGACCCTACAAAAAATGGCAATGAAAATAGCACAGCCACAAATAACTAAGAAATCATAGAGAAGTCCGCCAAGGTGTTTCCACCAAAACGATCCGCCTCCGGCCGACTTTTTTCGAGTCGGTTGGAATACGGTTTGCACCATTTTTGACGGGTCGTTTGGGTGACTCATCAGCCACAAGCCTGCCACGGGTTAAAAAAAAATTATTTTATTTTAAGGAGTTTTTCAAAACCGATTTCATATTCGTGATCAGCGCCCTCAAATTAGCAAAGTCTACGCGTAATCAATAGGTTTTGATGAAAAATAAAGATTTTAGAATTTGTTTAAAATTAAGTTTATTTTTCTTACTACCGGTCCCTTTTCACTTTTGCCACCACGTGGGAAAACCCAACGTGCCATTCCCCTTTGGTGTGCAGCCTGAGGGGTCGGGTCGGGTCGGGTCGTTTCTGGTTTAGAGTTTGGTAGGTGGAAACACAAAACGGAAACGAACCGACAAAAAACGGTCCGGGTCGGTTTGGGTCGAGTCGTTTCTGTTTTGGTGGAAACGCGCCCTTAAACTTCGTAAAGACATCTAGAACTAAGAGATAATTATGGTGAGAGAGCTTCACCGAAAATTTGGAATGGTCTATCACAACAATTGAGAGACAATGACTCAGAAGCGACGTCTAAAAATCTGTTCATAACACATTTGTTCGACCGCTTAGCTTAATAATGTATGCAAATCATGTTCTTGTATGAATAATCTCTTTTTGTTTTGTAACGTTATGACATGTATTATTTTCTATGTCCTATGTCACTATGTTATACTTTCTTCTTTAAATGAGATTTCAATGTGTAAAAAGCGGCATGAGCTGAGTTATTGGATATGGCGCTTTGTAAGTAAACTGTACTATTATAACACATTCAAGCTGATAGGAAATATGACTGCACATTAGAGAAAAACATAGATATAAATCTATGGAGAGAGTTGAGTTGAGTTGGTTTTAACGTCCAACATCAGCACTATATAGGCTATTTTGTGGACGGGCCCCAAGACGGAGAGAAACAATCTACCAATACAGCGTCGGTTCTGTGGACATCTGTATAAACTGCCCATAGCTATACACGTTTTTCTATGAAGAAACCTATACACAAGTGAAAGCTTTCCTGTAAGACAAGGGTTATACACCAGTCAGGGTTCAAACCCCGCCCACTTTCCTGTTAGTTTAGCGCTCTTCCGGCAGGGCCATTTCACACAAATTCCTAGGCAAGCAAACTGCATAGTAAATCTTAACTGCTTCGATACAATGGTGGTAGAGGAATGGAATAGTATGAGGGATGACTGAAGCTTTGTACATCAATTATTGCTGGGCGTAATTAGCTAAAGACTAATACATGTAACCTTTGAGTCCCCTGGGTTCGCTGTACAATGTGTAGGGCGTTAATTGGACGTTAAGAGATGTTAAACTGTGTGAGAAGAGAGAGAAGGAGAGAGAGAGAGAGAGAGAGAGAGAGAGAGAGAGAGAGAGAGAGAGAGAGAGAGAGAGAGAGAGAGAGAGAGAGAGAGAGAGAGAGAGAGAGTCCTTTAGGTTCCCCGAGGGGTCCAGGGTCCTATACAAACACTGGACCAACAGCCAGGATTCGAACGAATGATCTCATGTTCACTGGTCCAGATCACTACCTATTGGGCTACCGGCTAGAGAAGTTTTTGCAAGAATAGTAGATCTACATGTCACCAGCTACCCCAGTTTCTGCATCAATAGTAGATCTACATGTAGACCAAACACGCCCCCTGCCAACTGACAATGATAGACTGGCAACTAAGCGAAATGGCGAAAACTGCGCATCCAATGCTTATAGTGACACTCACCTGCGTTTAAACCAACACCAGAAACAGAAGATCTTGCACCGCACTTTGTTGATACAGTATCAGGAATTTGGGTTAAAAAATATTTCACAATGGACACAATAAACGCAACAAAATACTCGGCGTGTTATTGTATTGTACAGCACACGTAATCTGCATGTACACACAATCCAAGAAGTTGGGGCCGCACAACGCGAAGATCTAGAGCTAAGTCAGCGTTAAAGGGCCTAGTAGTACATGTACATACAGTCAGTCCACTGTGACTTGTGATAAGTCAGTAAGCCAGCCTGACAAGACGGCCTGTCTGTGTGTGTTGTTATTATGCATGCCACGAGCCTGATGCAGAGTGATAACCGGCGATTGATGAGACCAGACCCTGGAGATAAACAGCAACTCGGACCCACTGCATCCCAATCTAGTCACTGCCTGTCTCATCTGGCTGACCTCTCAGTTGAGAGAATGGGTCAAATTTGTCTACACGATTCGACAACGGAGAGTGAAGAAAGCGACCTTCATGGACGACGTCATCAAATGCTGTTCAGGTCACAGACCAATCTGCTGATAGCACTGGGCGTTATTTACAGAATAGAGTGGACATGCAGTTCGTTCAGTTCAGAAAAGTATTTAAATTCAATTACGGATTGCTTAGCCCAAATGAATAAATAGACAAAAAAGTCAAGCAACACTGTAACATTTATTCAACTTTGTGTGCTTATTTTAAACCATGTACAATTTAAATGCACAACGTACGTGCAGGTTATAAGTAAAATTTATATGTACATGTACCACAATACCTGAATGCGTATTACGCCTCTTAAGACTCCCCACAGAATCTCACACGGAGACAGGATCATAAACTGAGGTAATCGAACCTCGTCCCTGTTGCTGATCAGTTCAGAGCACAAGCGACTCAATCATCTGACGACAATAGCGTTTCTGAGACAGCTGAGTAGCGTTCCGCTCAAGTTTCATCAACGTAAAAAATCGATACCGGTGGCATTCATCGACCAACTCCTCTCTCAGTCTTAATAAATCTAGACGTTACCACTAGAACTACATGTACTAGAAAGTGTAAACCTGAGGAACTTAAAAAACAACAACCCTAGGCCAGACTCGATTGAAACGTTTTTCACACATACAGCTAGTCACACAGTGTCTGAGAGGTCCTCCACAACCCATCTCTTTCTGTGCCTGGGTTGCCTCGTCAACTCTCTCTCTCTCTCTCTCTCTCTCTCTCTCTCTTCTCTCTCTCTCTTTCTCTCTCTCTCTTTCTCTTCTTTCCCATTTCCATCACTCACGTTCCCCCACTCTAAGTCTATCTCTGTCTGTCTGTCTCTCCCTCTCCCCCTCCTCTCTCTGTCTCTCTCGTCCTCTCTCTCTCCCTCTCTCTTCAACTCTGGTAGGACACGGCTCTATCAAGGGACTCAACTGCTGTACTAACAATTACCCCTCACCAGTACTCACTTCTCGTTCTTTTTAAAACCTATTCAGTCTGCCCAGGAATGGTCTCTGTCAATGTCTCTCTCTCTCTCTCTCTCTCTCTCTCTCTCTCTCTCTCTCTCTCTCTCTCTCTCTCTCTCTCTCTCTCTCTCTCTCTCTCTCTCTCTCTCTCTCTCCCCCCACACACACACACACACCCCTTCCCACAATCTATCTTGCTTCCTTGCTTCTAGTTTCAACTTCCTGGCATGACGAATTGCTTCAGCTACAGTTCTAAAGACAAGAGACAAGACACTAATGTATTTACCAGATATAATCAATTAAAAATTATAAACAGCAGAAGGCGAAAGGGATTCGTGGAATCGTATCGTTAATAAGAAAAAAGAAGAAGAAGGAGAAGAGTGGAGTTGAGTGAGTTTAACGTCCAACGTCTGACAATTTTATAAGGCGTGGAGACATGCACTACTGTCTCATTCGATCACATTATACTGACAACAACCCAACTAGGTACAGGGGACGAAATAGGACAAATCAATTTTTACTAAACGTAGGATTCAAACCGCGGCGCTCCCGGTCCGGCTACCAACGCTCTACCACTTCAGCCAGTCCGTCCTCAGAATAAAAATAAAAATAAAAAGAAGAAGAAGAAGAAGAAGAAGAAGAAGAAGAAGAAGAAGAAGAAGAAGAAGAAGAAGAAGACACCTGACAACAGGACATCACATGGTAATTAGGCTAGTGTTCACACGAAGTTTCAAACTTGTTAAGACCTACATGGACACCAGTGTACATGATGTACATTGTATTCACCGCATGAACATATCAAGCTACTAATAGTACTCGGCTGGACAGCATGACTCAAGAGGAAAGCATGGGACTAGTCATGTGTACCTAGAATATGGACAGTAATTACAGTGTCACCATGACAGGAAGGTGTCACCGGGTGTATGTTTAACCAGAGACTTACATTTAGTGAGACAGTTTACGTAAAGAGCTCACAGTGTTTTTGATACGGAGAGCTGGCGTGGCGCGTGCTCACTTTATTTTTTTTTATTGAGCTTAAGGCAGTTTAAAATTGTTCAGACGAAGAAAGAAGCAACCGCCTTGTTTATATTCAGGCATAGTCGCCATATTCTAGCCGTGAAACCTCTCATTATAATATTAAACACTCTCTGGTCTGAGTGTGTCACTGTAGGACTGTCTGATTGTGTGACTGTCTGATTGTGTGACTGTGTGACTGTCTAATTGCGTGACAGTATGACTGCCTGAACGTGTGACTGTGTAACCGTGTGACTGTGTGAACGTGTGACTGTGTGACCGTGAGCATGTGTGTCCACTACCGCCACTGCCGGCGCTGCGCTCCCGGTGCACCATGCAGGGGCCACGGGTTGATGGGCTGTGAAGCCTGGGGCAAGTCGGGCAGAGTCGGTCCTTGGATTACACTTTAACTTACATTGCGTGACCTGAGGAGAACAGGGGTATATACCAATATGGATGCAGAAGGCAATTGGGACCATGTTGCTCTCAGGTCACAACCATTCGCTGAGTGTTCAACTTGAGTGTCAGACCGGTATGATCCTTCATCGGGGTTGTTGGATTAGAGTCCGACTGGCAGAGCACTGGCCACACTATAGGATAGGGGTGGGTTCGATCTGTCACTGAGCCATGTATACGTGCAATAGGGTTCTGTTTCCGTCTAGACCAAATCCATCCTTAGTTTGACTTAAACGACGATATCATTTACAAAAATACATAATGGTTTTGTTCGTCGGTTTCTTAAGACCACTAGACTATACCGTAGACAAGCCCCTAGACTGACGTCTTATGTGACTGCCACACAGTACTAGAGAGACAGAGCGTAGTATCACCGCTGTTTCAGACGTTCACATGCTCACACAGACCGAACCAAAAGAGAAAAATTCAGTAATCCACTGGTCTATCGAACCAGCACTTGCCAGTTTGAGGTCGCGAGTTCTACGACAAAGCCACCTCGACCCCACCCTACACAAGTGAGTGAGTGAGTTTGTTTTACGGCACGTCAGCACGGTAACGGCTATGTTGTGCCCATGGTGTCCTAAGACAGTTAATGCATTATACTAGTAGCAGCGGTGACTCCTTTATCTCTCTGGGTGACACAATGTAAAAATAACAATGTATCACGTGATTTGATTCAACCAATGTTTAACAAGCCCAGTCCAGTACTATCTAGCAGGGATCTCACTCAGGACTAACTTCTGTCCACTGTGTCAACAGTTCTAAGTCGCAACACCCACCATGTGTGGAAGGCCCCACTTGATAATATAATTTACCCTGTAGCCTACATGACTTTTACATGTCACAATCAGTGCCAGTGTGACTCCAGCTATCTTTGTAAAGCGGACTGGGGTTTTCAAACTTTTCATTTGGTCAACCAACCATTGTCTCTGGTTGAACAATTGAATTCCATTCAACCATCGTGACAAAGGAAATAATCATTCGTAGATCGTTCTCCCTTTCTCTCTCTCTCCCTTTCTCTCTCTCTCTCTCTCTCTCTCTCTCGCTCTCTCTCTCTCTGTATCTCTCTCTCGCTGTCTCTGTGTCCCCTCTCTCTCTGCATCTATGTCCCTCTCCCTTTCTCTCTCTTCCTCTCTCTCTCCATCCCTCCCTCTCTCTCTCCCTCCCTCTCTCTCTCCCTTCCTCCCTCCTTCAAAGGAATGTACACTAATCGCGATTTGTTGCCATTGTCCGCACCTCAACTCTACCTCCCTGCATAACCTTATCTCAGCGTTCTGCCGCTGCTGGGTGGTGGTGGGTGGGTGGTGGGGGGGGGGGGGGGTGACAGAAGTATAAAACTGAAATAAAATATGGAATATAAAAAAGAAGCAGATAAGTGGTTTCTGTATATTTTAGACTTTTTCTGGAAGCATTTTACCTTCCATCGTCGATATTTATTTTAAATTTGGTAAAACGTATGTTTGCTATTCCTTAATGCATGAACGTAGAGAGAGAAAGGGAGAGGGACATAGATAGAGAGAGAGGGGACACAGATAGAGAGAAAGAGAGAAGGAGGGAGAGGGGACACAGAGACAGCGAGAGAGAGAGAAGGACAAAAAGACATTGGATAACATACCAATGTACCTGCCTGGATCCTTTACAGAGGATCGCACGATTCGAACAGCGAGCCAGTTGCTCGTCAGCAGAGGCCTCTATCTATTGGGCTAGTATATCCTACCTCATCTGCCCTTGTAAGAGTGACTATGGCTGTGGCGAGACAGAAGAGAAAGAGAAGATCAAGAAGGCAGGATTTTCAATAAACTGCGGCTAAGTCGGCTATTCAATAATAGTGTTCCTCCTCCTGCTCGCTAAACATTCAATAAAGGTTTAAAAAAAAATGACAAAGAAGTCGAGCAAGATCAATCACTATCAAGACAGAGAATGGATCGAGCAGGGCTGTAAAGTGTTATTGGGGCCGTGCGCCTGTCGTGCTTGAACTGAAGGATTGTGTTTGTAGGGGCAAGAATACAGCACGTCTTGACGAGAACAAGCCTATAGCGATGAAATTGTTCACCCCAAATGTTGAAAGTGTGATTAGCTTTCGCTGGTGTTTTGTTGTTGACGATTTTACTCTTTTTGTGCCTTTGTTGCAGCTATATTTGTTGTTAACCCTTTTCTCCCTATTCGTCTCTATCTCTCTCTCTTTTCCCTACCCCCTCTCCTCTCTCTCTCTCTCTCTCTCTCTCTCTCTCTCTCTTTCTCTCTCTCTCTCTCCTTCTTGCATGAGCCTATTATTGTTGCAGTCACACAAACTCACAAAAAATAAAACAAAAAAAAATAACAAAAACCAAAGGAAAAAAACAATGCCCCCGCCCCCTTTTTTCCACAAAACAACAACAACAACAACAACAACAACAACAACAACAACAACAACAAAAACGGATCGGGTAACAGTCTTTCTACTCCTGGCTGACGCACATCAAGTTGAACAAATGACATTAATTTGTTCCCTCTTCAAACAGCTTCGTGCAGCTTTCCAAAAGAAGATCCGGTTTTCCCCCTACCTTTGCTTTCTTCCTTTGAACGTGGCTAAAGTTAAAAGGAAATGAAACACAAGCTGAATGGTGTGCTAGACAATTAAAGGTATGCAAAAACGCGGCAACAAAACCAGCAGATAGTTTGTCAGGGAAAGAATGTAATAAAACGTTCAAAAGACTTGATTTTCTCTCGTAAGGAAAAGATTTAGATCTTGACATTGCTTTTTATCTAAGGAATAGAGAGAGAGAGAGAGAGAGAGAGAGAGAGAGTGAGAAAGAGAGTTTGTTTTTACGACACGTAAGGACAGTAACGGCTATGTTTTTGTACCCATGATGTCCTAGGACAGTTAATACATTATATTAGCAGCAACGGTCCTCCTTTATCTCTCTGAATGGAGAGAGAGAGAGAGAGAGAGAGAGAGAGAGAGAGAGAGGATCTTGGCTTCTTTTTGTGTGTGTGTGTGTGGGGGGGGGGTGCAAGATATGACGGACATGAGAGAGAGAGAGAGAGAAGGGGGGAGAAAGAGAAATAGAGTAAGTAGATACACAGAAGAAGATAAATATGCTGGAAGACATAGACATAGACGAGAACCAAAAGCACATGTTACTGAGGTTGGTATGAATGATTGTAAGGTCATTAAACCTTCACACAACGGAACACGGGCTGGGCATGACCCGACCAACCGATCAGCACTGACCACCGCCAGCAGGGAGAGGGACACGCGACACCAGGAGCTGCCCGCCTCACTGCCCGCCTCACTGCACTGCTGCACAGGTATGCGGCCTGCACACTGGGCACTGGGCACAAACAGACCAGTCATTGACCACTGACCAACAGTAACCCCCATTCCACCCCCCCCACACACACACATACATACACATACAGACAGAGATATAATTATAGAGCTGACAACCTGACCAAGGCGGCCTGTCATACACGTCTCTGTTCTAGATTTGTCCTAGACTTCAGAGTTACATGCGTGTGTTCATCCATAGCTAGCTGCTAACAATGTGCACGCTCTACATCCTGCATTCCACAGAGTTGGGTTTGAAATAGACGATCGCCGCGACTGATTAAAAAAAAACAAAAAAAAAACAAAAACCGCAATCAAACAACAAACAGAAAGAAAAAAAAAATCCAACTCAATAAGGGCAAATCTATTGTAACTGCTATGCCATTCATTAAAAAAACAAAAAAACAAACAACAAATAACAAATTTTCAATCTAAACGTACATAACTGTAACCTCTCCTTTTTCAATACATTCACTTTTGACGATCACGGTGATAGCGCACTAAATCTATTTGTATTAGAAGCCAGTTCCTTTTCGAATGGCAAGGCGATTCGTTTTTGACAGTTCTATTACCACAAATCTTTATCATTTCATCCGCTTTCTCTCAAAAACTATTTTTATATATTTGAATAATTAGCGAGCAATTTTTAAATAATTTCTGCTGCTAACTAGGGCTTTTCTTTTTACTAGTTATGTGTTGAGGACGAGTCCCAAGAGTAACGTTGGACAATTTTTGCGTGCTGTTACATAGATAGAATAGCGATACCAGGACTTGTGTTTCGGCAAAACAAATTATACCGATACAATCTAATACTTAGGAAAGAAGCATCCGGATCGGCAGTGGAACCTGCAAATGCCTGATTTGTAGACGCGCGCTTGGACGATTGGATCTGTCAGGGCCGGTAATCCAGGCTCATGCAGTGCGGGGAGATAACGCGAACCAAAGACTCAATGTAGGGGTCTCCGTGTGGATAAATGGAGAGATATAGAGGGATCGAGCGAGAGAGAGACAGAGAGGGAGGGAGAGAGAGACAGGTATATACAAAGGGACGGAGAGATGGTTGGGGTTGGGTTGGGTTGGTTTTAACGTCCAACATCAGCACTATATAGGCAATATTGTGGACGGACCCCAAGACAGACGTCTGACAATTGTATGTGCTGCCACACACGAAGACAGGACGGGGATACCATGACTCCTGTCTCAGCCGGTCACATTATACTGACACCGACCCAACCAGTAGGGAACGCAACCGCCAGGATTCGAACTGGGGACGATTGGCGTCGGAAGCCGATGTTCTACCTTTCGCGTTAAGCTGTATTACACTTAATCACAAGATATAACCCCATGATAGACTTTTGCTGAACTTTGATCTGCCAACTTTTTTTAAATAATGAAAATGTTCGTATATTTACGTACAATTGACATCACTGTCTTGTTTGGGACATTCAGACACTTTAAACTAGTGCAAAGCTACACTTACTTCGACCATAGATTATAGACCAAATGAGCCCAGATTACAACATGCAACACAAGTAAAATATCATAAAGCTTGAGGACAAATCTTACCGCAGACTGGCCTTACTGTGGCACGAAAACTTCTAGTACTCCAGAACCGCCCATTAGCGGCTCACGTGAGACAAATCAGGGAACACATACAGAATAATTACAGGTACACTCTTCTTTTACACTTAATCACACATGCATTGGGCGCTCCAGGTACGTCCAGAGCAAGTGAACGTCCAGATCAAAATAAAACACAAGCAAAAGTCTGAAAGACTCGACGCTCCCCCCTGGTCTCGCTCGGCCCACACTCAAATTTAACAGGACACTAGCGGCAGTGGCGCTCTCCTTCCCCCCTCTCTCGCTCTCCCCCATCATCCCTCCCTCCCTCTCTCTCTCGCTCTCCCCTATTATCTCTCTATCTCAGTAACTGTCTCTCTCCCTCTCTTTCGCTTTCCCATATTCCCCTCTGCACCCTCTATTTCTCTTTTTCTCCCTTGCTCTCCCATATTCTACTCTATAACTCTGCCTCTCTCTCTCTCTCTCTCTCTCTCTCTCTCTCTCTTTCCCCCCTCCTTTTCTCTCTACACCCCTCTCCCTCAAACAACGTATTGACAAATGATTATATAGAAAGGACTGTCACATGATTAGATCGGTCGATGTTAACACCTCAAGGCACTCGAATGTCCAAGCACTCCTGACTGAACCTGAGACTATCTATGGCTTCACACAGTTACTCATGGGCTAAACAATTTGACCCCCCCCCCAACCCTCTACCCCTTTTTTTACTCCACCACCACCTTCACAACCACCACCACCATCACCAATATCACGACAACAATAACACAAGACAATTCAACACACAAAAGAAAATCGAATCCTCCAGTAAAAGCTATTCTGCAACACAATAACTTGTGAGACGTGAAGGAAGAGCCAGACAAACTTCAGGTGTTTCTACGCACTCACTAAACGCGACACAAAACATGCACAGAGATTGGACGTGGTACTTCAACAGGCTATTCCCCAAGCCCAAAATCAATGCACACCCCCAGAGGTTTAGCTGACTTTCCACACAAAGGTAAATTTGGGCTTGTGTCAAACTCATCATAAAAGTCGTTGGACATCACAACCCATGAAGATAAGGTGAAAAAACACAAAGGGCGGACAAAGAAGGTGAATGCGCAGATATGGCAAAACAATGTCAGGGTGAATAAACCCGGTAGTCGGAGGGAAATGATCATTCTTATTATTATAAGCTAAATCGTTCATTTAACATATTATAATATACTTTAATATAATACAATAGTCATCATAAAAAATCGCCTCTATAGGTCCAAGTTTAAAAAAAGGTTACATTCGAGAAATAAAGAACTGTCTATTTGTTATCTTTCATATAAACCAATTTTTAGGCTACACGCAATCAACAAGCACTCAATATATTTAGATATAAGTTTCATAATAGAGTGGGGAATTGGGGTTATGTCTTGGCCTTTAGTTGACGGGCGGTCTCACTATATATTGGTCACGCAATGAGATGACGCACCATAGGTACACAATGAAGGCACCAAGCGCAAGCGGTAAGCCGGAGCCTTTCCATCTACAAAAACCTTCATAACTATAGTCTACAGGCGGCCTGTTAGAACCCCACAGCTCACGTTGGGTCAAGCCGTCTCCATGATGGAAGGTTTGTTGCCTCAAAATATTATGGAAGCAAACCCAATTAAAAATAAATATAAGCATTTAACGATCTCAATCATGAACCGGTTCATTTCGTTTGTTTGTATGTATGTATGTATGTATAACACAAAGGTAAATTTGGGCTTGTGTCAAAGGAAACCCATCTTGTGTATAATTCCCCATAAAAGGCGTTGGACATCACAACCTAGTAAGATAGGGTGAAAAAACACAAAGGGCGGACAAAGGAGGTGAATGCGCAGATCTGGCAAAACAATGTCAGGGTGAATAAACCCGGTAGTCGGAGGGGAATGATCATTCTTATTATTATAAGCTAAATTATTCATTTAACATATTACAATATACTTTAATATAATACAATAGTCATCATAAAAAATCTTTAATATACAATATTAGTCATAATAAAAAATCGCCTCAATAGGTCCAAGTAAAAAAAAAAGGTTATAAGCTCGTTCAAAAACAGAAGCTATCACTCTCGTTTTGTTTTGTTTTTGTTTTTGTTTGTTCTTCGCTTGGTTCTCAAATAGTTTTGTGTTCCTTTTTTTTTTTTTTAAATGTAACAACACGCGTTTTTTAAAAGTAACAACAAAGTGCGAAATTTTTTAGGAGCCAGCTTCTAAAACCTAAAAAAATATGTAAGATTGTTGTTCTTGTCGTTATATTCTATTATTTTTCTACTTAGATGATTGTATTCAGTTGCATGCATGGTTAATTCTGACACCTGGATTTTTTTTTTAATTTTTTTTTTTACATATTTCACGCTAACTATTCGTCTCTTAAGTTACCTGTGCCAAGGAAGGTTTTCCCACCCAGGCCACCCTCAAGACACAAAGCAGATGGAATTGTCCCTACATGTGATTATAGTAGCGTGACCGAGGCATGACAAGACTCCACAGGTTTTCATGTTTTCAAAGGGGCGCTCTGAGGGCATGTCGTGTTGACAATTGAATAATGACACATTGTCTCCGTGCAAAGCGGTGTGGGAAACTGAAGGGGCGGCCACGATAAACATTCTACTAAGTCTAGCATGACATTCCTTGGTTTTCTAGGGTAGGGGTGACATATAGACCAGTCGATCAGTCTGGTTCAAATATAAGTTGGTATCCCCAACCGAAGAATAGGATATTCTACGCAGACCTAGTGAACGTAAAGCTACTCATAGATTAGAGGGGCGCTAGAAAGCTCAGTAGGTAGAGGCATGGGTTGACGAGCAATAAATCCGAGCCTCGAATCTCAAATAGAACATCTCGTGACATGGGAATGTCAAGGTTCTGTCGTATTATAGTTAGAGCAGGCAGACCATGCCAGGATCATCAGGTGATGTTGTTGGATACCATCCTTGGCGCAATCTTTAATGGCTCAGGGGGTCGTGCCGACCTAGATACTATGTACAATGTACAGATTCCCAGGTTTGTATACTTGTTAACATTCACTAAGTTGGCGCAGTGTGCCACTGGACTCATTTGTGTTTGTGTTTTGTTTACTTTCGGCTACGATAACCAGGATGAATTGGTTATAACATTGATCAATGAAGAGAAAATATCCTTCATTGCGATTAAAATGGTTATATTTTTTATATAAAAGTTATTGCTTAATTTGTATTTGTTATGGATATAGAATGATTTAGCGTGGAAACAAAATGTTCAAGTCTTTGTCAATAAAATGCGAAAATAAAAAAAAAATTCAGCGGTGAGAATAGCGTAGGCCTATAAACTATAAATGTTCAACCAAAGGATAAAAGTGGGAACTAATTACTCCAGTAAAGAGGTTCCACCATCAATTCAATGGCTCATCTTTCTTCCTTGTTCAGTGCTCGCTCCTATCTCTCTCTAAAAATCGTTAGACATGAACTGGGAGCATTTACACAATATTACACGACCATCAACGGTTCAGAAAGAGAGGGGTGAACGCTCTCAGATCGAATCCAATCACCCACGGCAATGACGCATGACGCACGGCACATGACACATCTGAGAGTCTGGCTAATGGGTCTTTTTCTCCCGCGTGTCTGGCGCGGTGACGCACTCCGTCGGAATCATCACAACTTACAGAGATGGTGTTAGACTGTTAGGGAGTACCCTAAGAAGTATTAGTCGAGTAGTTACGTATGTACATGTACTTGGGAAGGCAAGGGGGGGAGAGGGGGAGTGGAGATAGATAGAGATAAAGGGCGATTGATGGGGAGCGAGAGAAGGATAATTGGGGGAAAGAGATAATTAGACTAGATGGAACCATTATTTCTGTTAACAACGGCAAAAAATGCCGGATAGATAATTATCTTTCTAGATACATCGCACCCGACAACCTTTCTAAAAGGTACTGCGAAATGATTGTCTCGGAAAATAAAAAAAACCAAAAACGAGACTGAGGTTATATTTGCTTTATAACTGCTATTGGCGTGCTAAAAGGCAAAGTGTATTGGAGACCAGGCTGGATTGACGCTGGGAGATCAGATATATGTAAAGTAAATTATGTCATTACACAGCGTTAAAGTGTTGCGTTTTATGTAATCTCTATCATATTTTGTTCACATAAGAGTATAATTATACTGCATGATATTTACAGATATGTTTTACGTACATTAGCGAGAGAGGATAATTGGGGGAAAGAGATAATTAGACTAAAGGAACCATTATTTCTGTTAATAACTGCAAAAAATGCCGGATAGATAATTATCTTTCTAGATAAAAATGTAATTTACTATCATGTACCCTGATAATTATCGGCGTCTTAGATGAAAAATTATTTAAACAACAACAACAACAACAACAACAACAACAACAACAACAACAACAACAACAACAACAACAACAACAACAGCAACAACACAGCAGAACAACAAGGCGCATACATTCTCACAAGATAATTTAGTCCCTTGATGATGCACGTTAAGCAATCAACCAACACAATTACAATACTACATGACAAAATAGGACACCGTAATTGAAAATTAAAAAACAACAACAAAAAAAGAACCATATCAATATCACCGAACACTGTTGTTTTAGTATACAACTGCCTGGATTGTCCAGGTTAGAACACATTATCATGTGACACGCTGGTGGAAGCTGGGCAATGTCATGTTTAAATTCCCCTTAAGGAATTAATAAAGTACTCTTGTCTTAACGTCGCTGCCAGTAATTAGACCCAAAGCAAGCTGGTGCATTTCCTACACTGGGTACGACATTAAAAATACCAACTACTATAGTTTGTTAGAGAGGATACATTAGTTACTTGTTATCACATAAAAAAACAAGTAGCCTATTTAGGGAGGATGCTTGGATTATATCAGTTACCTTGTTATCACATAAAAAGACCAGTAGCTTAAATAGGGAGGATGCATGTATTATGTAAATTACCAGTTACAAGATTAAAAAGATCAATAGCTTAGAGAGGATCCATATCTTTATTAGTGATTGGTAACGACATAAAAAGACCAATAGCTTAGTAAGAGAGGACGCATTATATTAATCAGTTAACAGTTACGAAATTAATAAGAGCAATAGTTTAGTTAAAGAGGACACATTATATTAATCAGTAAACAGTTACGACATTAAAAAGACAAATTGATTAGAAACAAACACTATAAAATAGTATGGATAATTATTATAGAGTGATGGTCGAAAAGAAGCACACAATGCATTCTGCTATAGTTTTGTAACTGCGGGATTGAAAACCAACAGCTGCATTCTTGTGTGCTGACTGCGCCGACCAGAACTTGAGAGAGACAAAGGGGAACTAAGCGCTACGGCAACACACAGGTTAAAGAAGCAGCAACAAAACACACTCTAATAAAGATTTGCATTATGGAGCGATTTGCGGAAACCCAACAAACAAGTAGCGGGGAAGCTGAATCTGAAAGGATGACATTTATGCCAGTTTTGTGCTGATTTATTGCACTAGGTTCGGCAATGACGACAGGTCTGAGCTTCCCCAGCAAATGTTATGCCGCTTTACGCGCGGCTGGTCGATCATGCTGTGATGGCTGGGGGGCGTTGACCTGGCCTGAGGTTCACATCATGGTGCACACACTGGGGCTACACACGGGGGACATCCGGGGGATGGTCATTAGTCTCATCATCTCTGTCTCTCGTTTGGGCCGGTCGTTACCGGTCGTAGTATGACCAATGGATCGGACTATTGGTATCTGTATCACCAGAGACTGTGTGTTACTAAATCTATGGTCTCTGGTACCACGATGCCTTCTGATAGTGTCTGAGATCGGCGAATTCAAGAATAATCTATTTTTCATCGAATGTAGATAGCGACATAGGTCAGTGAATAGTTAGGGTGCCTGCTCTTATCTTGGTGATAGGAGTCGTCAGCAGGTGTTGGTTCGAGGCCAATCGATACCATAATCCTTTTTTGTGAGTGTTTCCCCCTCTTTCGACTTATTGTCTGCCTCGAGTTAGATTTAAGTTTTGGCTGCCTTTTCAAAATAAATATGTGCAAAATAATAATGGTTAATTAGCTCTACACGTTTTCCGAAGACCCGGAACACCAGGTGATGATCCAGCCTCTACAATCGAGAGCACTAACGACTGGGCCATGAATCGCCGGTCTATGTGACTGCACAGCTACTGTCAGTCAAACCTACTCCAAACTGTTTTCAACAAAACCTGGCCGTCCTAAGGCCTCTGATCCCCCCGCCTAGTGAAGCGTTTAGTGTGACGGTGACCATACAATTACTGTATATGGTAATCATAATGAATAGGGCAGTACGTACATGCACCTGTATGTTTAGATTGTGTGCGTGTGTATTTATATGGTATTGTATTGGTAGCCGTGGTGCATGACTGCGGGCCTTTAATTCTTGATACATGTACCATGTGTCTGTAGAACTTGAAGAAACATCAAGAGTAGTATTTTCTCTTATTTTTCTCTCTCTCCTCTCTATCTACACCCGCCCCCTCTGTCTGTCGGTCGCTTTGTATATAACGTCTCTCTCTCTCTCTCTTCCTGTCCCTGCACTTTCTCTGCACCCACCCACGTCCCACACACAGACCTTTTATGGGCAGCGAATAGTGACCACTGAGCAGTGGCTGGAGTGACTGGACACAGCGCCCAGTCCCATACCACATTGTTTTACAACTGCAGGAGATAACAGGTACACATCCTACAATGTACTACACTCAGGTAGACAGAGCGCTTGTCACACAACTGCCACCCCATGGTGCACGCAGTCTGTCATAGAGACGGTCTGTGCTGTCTGTCTTGGGCATAGATTTATATAATAGTTATATGTCTGTGGTCTTGGGTTGTCTCAGTGTATGTATTGTCTGTCTGTATTTGGTGCCTGTCTTGTAACTATGTCGGCGCTATATCATCTCCTACGACGCCGTCTCGCTTGTAGCAGCACATTAAATCGTCAGAAGTTAGTAGCGGGGTCCGTGCACAAGATAGCCTGCATAGCCCGTCTATTGTATCCACCATTTTAGGCTGTTTTAGTCGCCACAGGATGACGGTTTTGTACCATATTGAAATACAAAGTGTGAGACCCACCGGAAATTCCAGCATTTTGTATGGGCTAAGTGTTTTATTTAAGCTAACTGTATTAGGACAATTTTGCTTATATGGACAACGAACCCAGTACAACAAATGGCTTTCTACGTCATTGCGTCTTCTCTCTATTTCCCCACTGGTGGTATAGTTATCTTATGGGCCTAGACTAACAAATACAATTAGTATCACTATATGGCTCAAAATTGAAACCCACTAGATTATTCATGAACTTGAAGCGTCGTGATTACGTCACCTGCCATTGTCTTACCAACCACAAAGCATGCATTTTTCATATTGAGTACCTGTGGATATGACTGCCTCTTTAGATTGAAGAAAGGCAATAAACGTCAGATAACATTCAACAAGGCCTGTAACATTAACACCTCATCTAGAAATATAGTAGGGTCAGGTTCTCTCCCCCTCCCCCCCCCCTTCTCTATCCCCTACTATTTTCCTCTCGCTATTTCTCTCCCTCCCACCTATCTACATCCTATCTCTCACCCCCAATTCTCTCTCTCTCTCTCTCTCTCTCTCTCTCTCTCTCTCTCTCGGACCTAGACGATCTTAGAAAACTGCCATTGAACTGATAAGACAAGCTGTCTCTATAAGGACAAATCTCAATCCCGCTGGCTTTATAGACATATCTCACTCTGATTGGTTTGATCTGAAAGCCTGATATACATTATTTTGTATTCAGATTTGATCCATATAGATAATGACAATATGAAAGGGAGATAAATAGTAGCCTAAGAAATATTCCCTCCCTTTACCGTTATCTATTTCTACCACAAACGACATTCTTTTAATAATATTGAACCCCAACACTCTTTTAAAAAAGTATCAGTATCTGGTGTCTTAAATTGAAAACCTCATTAATGTCGACAGGATATGAACTTCATGCTGACTTTGTTGTGGTGGCCCCAAAATTTCCCATACCAGTTAGATAAAACAATAACAAAGGAGAATAGAGACAAGACTTAATATATCTAAACGCCCCCCCCCCTCCTTTTTCCCCCCTTTTGCACACACACACAGAGACACAGCATTGTAAAACCATTTTACACGAGTCTCAGAAAGGCAATAGCGAGCCACAAGAAGGTCATTAACGCCTAGATTGACAGGGTTGTTGAGAGCGAGATTTACGAAATACGACTCTGTAAACTTAAAAGCTGCCACTGCCAACTGACTTGATCATCGACCCCTCAGTGGCTCTCACTGAAGCCCTGTCTCACAGGCCCTCAGGCAACACTACAGCACTTTATTGTAGTCTACAGCAATGCATTGTTCAGGAGAAAACTTCAGCCTCAATGCAGTGAATCTATAATTTTCTTGCGAAACAAAGGTTTTTTATTCTTCATGACTACATGTATATAATTATGTTAGCTAAGAAGCATGCAAAGAGCGAACGCGATGTCAGAGTAATCAAATTGTGTGGCCACGAAAAAAAAAAGTTCCAATATTTTTTTTCTTTTTCTGATGTTCAAGGTACACAGTTTCACAAAGATGTGCTAAAAGAGGCTAGAATAGATACATGCAGATCTTTGATCAAAAGCGTAAGAGAAAGGCAAATGGAATTTGTAGGACATCTAAATCGACGAGAAGGTATAGAACACCCAGCCTTAACTGGAAAAACAGATGGTAAAAAACGTAGAGGTAGACAAAGATATTTATATAGTCTAAACAGATGGGCAACAAATAAAGACAAGAGCAAGGTAGACTTTGTTAGGTTCTGTTAACAAAGAGATGAGTGGGAATCATAGATTTATATAACTATAGGTATATGTCTATGGTGGGAATACAGCTATTGGGTCAGTTTTACGTTCCCTGTTCCGAGATTTGTTGAAGACTTCAAAAGGAAGACGGAAGGTTTACGTCTCGCCAATGATATGCAACTAGATGTTGAGAGTCGAACCTCCAATCCTACTTTGGTCAATCTAATGCTCTACTAGTTTAGCTTTTGATGCATGAATAGTTCCATTCATATCAAATAATTATATTTTTATAAGATTAAGAAGTACGACAAATTAAATAATAAAAATGGGGTTTCCGTTTAGAAATACGATTGTAGACTAAGGAAAAAACCCATGGTGTCCATGGACTAGTAAAATTTCCACCGAGAGAGAATAATTATTTTAATGTTGAATATTTCGCATAACCCAAGCCATGAGTCACGCAGACAAGAATGCGAGAGGGGTTAGCGGGTTAGAGCAGAGAGTGCCTCCTGATTCTGTAAGTAGAACACAAAGTAGAACAAGAAGCTGCTCCCTGTGGTAGACTAGAGAACACCCCCACCTTCCCCCCCGACACACACACACACACACTACCCTGCCGAGCTATTCGCCCGAACTGCTCACGCACAGACACGCAACACCACACATGCACGCGCATTTACTCCAGATAAATCGGTCCGTGCGTTACCCCCACCCCCACCCCGCCCCTACATACCTCTCCTCAATCTCACTTCCCTATCTCCTCTCCTATTTCTTCCTAATGAGTCTTTCTAATCTTGGACTGGAGTAAGGTTTCTATCTACACCCCCCCCCCCCTTCCCCTCACACAAACACGCACACACACACACAAGTCCTCCAAGAAGCTGCGAAGTTTTACATAGTTTTATCTAACTAAACGCGTCTCTGATGTACTGCTCGCTAGATCGCCCCTGTCGTCGTATGGGATCCTGCCATAGCTTACTATTTTATTAAGTACTCCATGGATCCTACAGGGGAACTTGTGAGACGGCAGCATTGAGGACTCCGCCCCTGCCCCCTGGTTGTGCCTGGCTGGTCTGGCCTGGCCTGGCCCTGGGTGAGTGCTGCTCCAGCTACACGCTCTCACTGTCTCAGGCCCAGAGTTCTTTGTCTGGCTCTCTCTCTCTCTCTCTCTCTCTTTGTCTTTCTCTCCCTCTCTCTCTCTCTCTTCTTTTAACATGGTTATCAGCTGATACGCCCGTCTACTCTCTCTCCCTCTCTCTCTCTCTCTGTCTTTCTCTCCCTCTCTCTTCTCTTTTTGTCTGTCTGTCTCTCACACCTCACCCCCTCTCTCTCTGTCTATCTCTCTCTCTCTCTCTCTCTCTCTGACGTGATATCCCTCTCTTTCTCTAGAGTAGAAAAATCTCCTTGTCTGTGTACCTCTTTCTCTTTTTCTCTCAGTCGCTCGTTCTCCAACTGCGTCAAATTTCACTTTACAGTAAAACAAGGATTAAGGAAATCCCTCACTAGTTAAAAGACATCAGGGTCTATCGAAGAGCCTCAAACAGAGGTGGGGTTGCAAGCTGAGCTTTGAACCCAGAACCATTTTTCGCCAGCGCAGGGCACTGACAACTAGACGGATCCCATTTTCTGAAAAAGAACCGAAAATAAAATCCGACCGTTCCTGTTGCTCAAAACTTCTTATACCTCCAGATTAATGCGTTATGTCTTAACCATTTATTTTTCCACTTTCTTTGCCTTACTCTAGTAGGATACTCCCTTATCCCCCCCCCTTTTTTTTTTCAATTCATCTAGTGACAGATCTAGAGCACATGGCCACGTGAGTTCTCTCTCCCCCCAACAGCACTTGACCTGAGTCCCAGCCCTACATCCCGATGTACATGTTGTAATTATCCTGAACGCCCTAGATCTAAACCTTGCTTCACTCCACACTGAGCTGAGATTAAGCGAGTGAGTAATCCTCAGTACAACCCGTTCTAAATCATTCTTAAAAGCAACATCAAGCGACTACATGACTGTGCTAAATCTAACGTTGCTTTAAGTTAATTCCTCTCAAAGCTTTCGGCAGGGATGTCAACTATTTTACCTCTAGAATTTACACAACATAATTAATGAAGTCTTTGTGAGTTCAGTTGGTTTTACGTCCAATTTGAGAATAGACTACATTGTGTACGGACCCCAAAACTGAAGTCTGACAATTTTATGTGCTGCCACACACGAGTTAGGGTGGGGAGACCTGGACTCCTGTCTCAGCCGATCACAGTTGATTATACAGACACCGTCTCAACCAGTAAGGGACGAAGTTGGACAAATACATTTTTGACTGATCGTGGGATTCGAAAAGCTACTTCCCGATCTGGAGATGAACGCTCTGCCACTAGAGTCAGTTCTCCTTTAAAGTGGGGTGGAATGAGTGAGTGAGTTTATTTTTACGGCACGTCAGCACCGCAACGGCTATATTGTGCCCAGAAGGGAGTCTTCAACAGCATCATTACCAACCGAGCTTTCAATGAGACGACGTACGTCTGCATCACCAAGCTTTCACTGAGGCGACTTGGTGAGACGCTGGGTCTGTTACACAGTGATGTCCAGTTAAGTCACTGCACTGGACGGTACAGAGAGATACCAGACACAAGAGACAGGGAGATGATAGAGAGTAGAGAGATATAGAGAGTATAGAGATATCAGACACAAGAGACAGGGAGATGATAGAGAGTAGAGAGATACTAGAGAGTAGAGAGATACTAGAGAGTAGAGAGATACTAGATGTTAGAGAGAGATACCACCACAGGGTAGAACTTGAGAGATACATGTACTAGAGAAATGAGTGAAGTTCCAAACATCTTAGTGAGCAGCCGTCATAGACAGAGATTGCCAGAGAGTTCGTGAGCAGACTTATCACACAGAGTGAGTGATCTTAGATTAGAGCTACCAGGGTACATACCCAATGATTCTAGAGAAATTCTTGTAGAGAGCACAAGAGAGCCTGAGGGTGCAAGGGCTATCACTATCAGAGGTGGAGAGACACCATCTACAACCAGAGTTCCAGAGTGCATTGGAGCGTGCGTGTGTGTGTGTGTGAGAGAGAGAGAGAGAGAGAGAGAGAAAGGGGGAGAGGGGTAAAATGTTATAGAGAGATAGAGAGAGAACAAGAGGACATTAGATTTAGAGCGTCAGAGAGAAAGAGAGAGAGAGAGAGAGAGAGAGAGAGAGAGAGAGAGAGCTAAAGGGTAAGAGAGATAGAGAGAGAACTAGAGGGCACGAGAGAGTCAAGAGTGAGTGAGTGAGTGAGTGAGTTAGAAAGACAGAAAGATAGAGAAAAAAATCTGGAGATATCAGCTCGTCTGGAGTCCAGACAGAAATAGCAACATCGAGTCTGGAATTTCACAGTCTGTTAGCTCGCTACCGGCGCAGGGGTAAGGAAGAGGGGGGGAGGGGGCAGGGATGGAGGGATGGGTGAGAGCATTGACTGATATGCACACATACTGTGAAAGGAAGGGAGAGGGGTATATAATAAAAAGAGATGCATAAAGCGATAGAAATGTCGAAATAAACTTAAAGAAAGAGAGAGAGAGAGAGAGAGAGAGAGAGAGAGAGATAGAGAGAGAGAAAGAGACAGAGAAATAGAGAAAAAGAAAAGGGTGCTACACATTTGGATGAAAAATATTGTGAAACATGGCGAACATGCGGAAAGGAATACACTAGCCCCAAGATCTATATTTAGACCAAGAGGGTGAGTAGTGCAAACCGGTTGAGTAGGTTGCACTGTAGAGACCCCCCCCCCCCCCGCCCGCAGGGGGGCC
>RQTK01000014.1:372648-380148 GCA_003991915.1 Elysia chlorotica
TCTCTCTCTCTCTCTCTCTCTCTCTCTCTCTCTCTCATTGCCGTTTTTTGTCGTGGAGCCTTGTTCCACATTCCGACCCCAGAGACAGACCCACAGCCGGAAGAACCGCTCTCTTTGTTAACTCTGAAGCTGACATCAGAAAAAAAGAGGAAGGAAAAGAGATCATCAAAACAAAAAACAAAAAAGGCGGGGGGCGGGGGTGACAACAAGAAGGCGTGCTTTGAAGTTCTTGTTTGAAAACTTGAGAGCTGTTATCACAATCTAATCGCTGTAGACATCTAGCCATTTCCTGGGTTTTAGTTACATTCCGGTACATGGCCCAGTCATAAGTGCTTCCGACTGACTAGCTGGACGTCCACAGGTTCGATTCGTAATTGGTAGTTCTCCCGTCTCTTCCATAGTATTAAGGTTACATCTCTCTCTGTCTCTGTCTCTCTCTGTGTCTCTGTCTGTCTCTCTCTCTCTCTCTCTCTCTCTCTCTCTCTATCTCTCTCTTTCTCTCTCTCTCTACCTTTTCCAAATAGAAAACCCAGCTAATGCGTCGTGGCCTGAACATGTCTACATGCATGATGGTGCTCACTCGCTGCCAAGTCTGTGCTCTGTACTCACACTCACTCACTCACTGTGTGGCGCTCCCTATAGTACGGGAGGCGCGTCTCTTCAAGCACGCGTCTTGGGTGGGGGGGGGGGGGGGGTCTCTACAAGTACAATAGACAGACAGACAGATAGAGCCAGACAGAGACACACAGAGAGATAATGAAACAGTACTAAAAAAGGCGAGGATGTAGATTAGCTCTACATACAAAGAATGAGAGACAAAGAATAACAGATCCACAGAAACAAACAATATGCACTGTCGATGTCGGGCACTGGGAGTTTGAGTCTAAAGAATAGCAAAATAAGAGGAAGGACAACAGGGATCAAAACTCAAGGTTCAACATCTGTAGTTCAAAGATTGTATCACTGTTAATTAAATTTTATTTCTCTCTGTCTCTCTCTCTCTATCTCTCTCTCTCGCTCTCTCTCTCTCTCTCAGGTCAGCCTTTCTGTTCGTCTATCTGACTGTCTGACTCTTCCCCTCTCGCTCCCTCTCTTCCTCCCCTCCTCTCCCAACCCACCCCGTGCCCATGCACAGAGAAGCGTGTATACCTGAAGCACGTGAAGCACTGGCCGAATAAAAATGATAACATTATCATACCATTATAAGATGTGAGTACAAGTCCAGGCGTGGTGAGGAGTGAGCACCAGATCTAGTGATGGATCCACCACAGACGTTTCATAAAACCAGCTCTGAGTGCTATGGGTACGTGGAGCTAGCGTGGCGTGTGCTCACTCTGTTTCCTTATTGAAATTGAGCAAGGCTGAGTTTGTACTCATGTTCAAAGAAGGAAGTAACTGCCCTATACTATCTGAGGCCATACAGAAAATCCTAGCGGTGAAACCTCTCAGTAATTCACACCAGATTCAGCTGGGACCACACGACCACACGCTAGACTAGTGTATCCACTCCACACCCAATCAAACAGTTCTGTACCTTCTAGACTGTACGTGTATTTTCTCTGAATGTTTATATTCCTTTTTACTGATAGGCGCCAGATAGGACAGAGCTGTCAAACTATGTTTCTCATAAAAAGAGGGACACTTTTGGTGTAGTATGAGACTGCTGAAACTTTGGGAGCTAAACAATCCGGTAGAGTTATGTCTTTCTTTCAGTTTTTCTGAGAGCAATGAGTAATATGACTCATTACACAGCGTTCCAATAGGAAACAAGAGTCTAAAAAATCAAGAGAAATAACCTTAAAATTGAATTCAAGTCTTCTTTGTTTCCCGAAGAAAATATTCTGAGACGTTGGTTCAAACCTCGAACGTCCTGATCGACTGAGTTACCTGGCCACTGTCAGACAAGACTGGAATATCAGTTTGATTCATAGATGTATATAAATACAGTAGTTATATATCTATGGTTTGATTCAAACACGCGCCCTGCGTGGTACTAGTAGTGAGCTCTACCGGTCATATCCATGTGTATCACCTGGATAAGTCCACGGGCGACATTGTGCAGACGTTGCGTGCAAGATAACTGTAGTCACTCAATCAAGCCCATTCCAGCACTAATGATTGTCGCACCAACACGCATCACATTGACTTAGTAGGTTCCCTGGCCTACTTCCGCATCCACAATCATAATGGTACAACACACACAAACACACAATTAATGATCATATCAGTAATTCAGTATTCACACCAGATTCAGCTGGGACCACACGACCACACGCTAGACTAGTATATCCACCCCACAGCCAATCAAACAGTTCTGTACCTTCTAGACTATTCATGTATTTTCTCTGAATGGATGGATTTTTTTACTGATAGGCGCCAGATAGGACAGAGCTGTCAAAATATGTTCCTCATAAAAAGAGGGACACTTTTGGTGTAGTATGAGACCACTGAAACTTTGGGAGCTATACAAACCGGTAGAATTATGTCTTTCTTTCAGTTTTACTGAGAGCAATGAGTAATATGACTCATTACACAGAGTCTCAATAGGAAACAAGAGTCTAAAAAAAAAAGAGAAATAACCTTAAAATTGCATTCAAGTCTTCTTTGTTTCCCGAAGAAAATATACTGAGGCGTTGGTTCAAACCTCGAACGTCCTGATCGACTGAGCTATCTGGCCACCGTCAGACAAGACTGGAATATCTGATTTAAACACGCGCCCTGCGTGGTACTGATAGTGAGCTCTACTGGTCATATTCATGTATGTGTATCACCTGGATAAGTCCACAGGCGACACTGTGCAGTCGTTGCGTGCAAGATAACTGTAGTCAATCAATCAAGCCCATTCCAGCACTAATGAATGTCGCACCAACACGCATCACATTGACTTAGTAGGTTCCCTGGCCTACTTCCGCATCCACAATCATAATGGTACAACACACACAAACACACAAAAGGTTCTCCGTCATAATGGCACAACACACACACACACAAACACACAATTAATGATCATAAATGGTTGCACCTACTCATAATCTATACTACGCGTTGCAGAAATACCCCCACAAAAACAACCAAGTACAACAGCAACAACAATAACCACAACAAACTAAGCAAACAAACAAAAACAAGAAACACACACAGCATGTTGGCACGCCAACCAGAAGTCTCGAGTCATGCGATGTTTATGAATGAGCGTGGGAACGGTGGTTGTAAGTCTACATGTGGCATTACTACGCTGTCTGCAGGAGTGCATGATTGTAATACCAGAAATTAATAACCTGTGACATAGAGACGGAGAGACTCTCAGAGATATAGAGAGACAGAGCCAAAGAGCGAGAACAAAACAAGGTTAATTAAAGAAGCTGCTCTTACGTACGTCGACTTTCTCAAGACAATGCTCTATGTCTCCCTCTCACACACACACAAAGCAGTTTTCTTTCTCTCCTTCCCCCTTTCTCTTTATGCTTATTGCTTACGTGAATTTGTTTTTTAATTTACTTGCCCCAATACCATCACCTAATCATAAACACTTAATAATAATAATAATAATAATTTCTTTAAAGTAAAAGAAAAAAAATTAATAATAATAAAGTATTATTAGGAAACCAAATCGAGATTTCAAATTTGACACATTTTGCTTACGCATGCACAGTCTAGTATTAAGGCTTATCAAAACGTATAAATATCAAGATTTCACCCTCTCATTTTATTTTTTTTTTTTAATTTGAGATAAACAGCCCAAGAAGAGTGGCTAGTGCATGTGCTGTATAGGTATTTGTGTTTGGAGGATGTTTAAGTAAGTGCACGGTGGGTGGTAACGGCGAACTGCCATTATTCGCTATGATAAAGAGCATGGGGCAACATAAACTATTCGGCGATCAAGATCAATGGTTGAGTCACGAGCTAATCCCCTCTACAAACCGATCAACCGATCTATCTCACAGTCAATAGTGAATTATTAATAGGTCATTTACTGTGACATAGGGAGTTGTGGAGGTGGGAGGGGAAAGGGGGAGGGGGGAGATAGCGAGAGAGTGGGAGAGGGAGTAAACAAGACAATAAAGAGACAGAGAGAGGGATAGATAAGATCATGGATACAGCTAGCCAGACGGACAGAGAGTGCGAGTGAGCAAGAAAGGGAGAGGCAGAGAGAGAGAGAGAGAGGCAGACAGAGAGAGAGTGAGTGAGAGAGAGAGAGAGACAGACAGAGAAAGAGAGAGAGAGAGAGAGAGAGAGAGAGGGAGAGAGAGAGAGAGAAACAGACCCACACAGTTAGAGACAGACAAAGTTCGATAATAGTTGAATGTTCCGCCGCGGCAGTTCCGAGTACCGAGTGTTATAACCACAGACAGTAATCGATACCGGCGTAACTTACATTGTTTGTGTTGGGAATCGATAGTGTCGCATCCGGTTAAATTTACGGCGAAACAGTGATGACTCATGTGTAAACCGTTCCCTAGTTCTTCTATTCACAGAGTTCTATTTATAAACTCTGTACGTCTACTCTATCTAAGCGCGCATGTGACAACACCCACGTTGTGATTAAAAAAACGGAGAGCTCCTCCGTCCTCGTAAAGGCAACACTAAGCTATCTGGTGAAATGAAAGGAAAGAAAAGGCAAGGAAAAGAGATGCCGCTCAGATTGTGACTCATCGCCTCACACATCCACTGCACTGAAGACATGGCCATAGAGACAAAGGGAGAACAGCCTTCCATCCAACATCACAGATGTAATTATGGTGATATAGAGAGACAGGATTATAAACAATAATTCGTACACAAATATATGCACAATATCCACAAAATAGAGTCATGCGAAGATGTGGACCCGAGAGAGAGAGAGAGAGAGAGAGAGAGAGAGAGAGAGAGAGAGAGAGAGAGAGAGAGAGAGTGAGTGAGAAAGAAACGGATGAAGAAGAAGAAGGAGAAGGAGAAGAAGAAGAAGAAGAAGAAGAAGAAGAAGAAGAAGAAGAAGAAGAAGAAGAAGAAGAAGAAGAAGAAGAAGAAGAAAAACAAAGAGTAGAGGACAGAGAGAAAGAGAGAGAGAGAGAGAGAGAGAAAGAGAGAGATTGATAGAAATCAAAGATCGGAGACAACAAAACAGATATATTAATGTATACCCGTAATTTAAAACCAACTTCTAAGTGTCCTACAAGTGATCAGTTCTATCTTTGTCTCTGAGTCGATTTGAAACCCGTAGTACATAATTATTGATCTATCTTAAATGTCTCTCTATGGGCGCAGCAGTAGCAGTAAATGTGTGTAATACGGAACTAAATTAAGAGTCTAGATGTTAGGCCATAATCTTTGGGCCCGGTTAGATTATATCGTTAGAGTGAAATTTTTAAAAAATGTCGATGTCATAATAATTATAGATGGAACGCAATCAATGATACACATAATTCATTGTGTGTTGTTTTGTACTATACAGTGGACAATAGTCATAACCTAAATTTAGATACTACTACGTGTATGTACCAGTAAAATTGAATGACTCACCGTGTGGGAAGCGCGATATTTCTATCCACCAAAACGCTGCTATCGCCGAATCCAAGCACAAAATAATAATATCCACAGTAAATTGACTGTCCTCCCAGATCCGCAATGTGTATCCACTAATCCAGGAACTCAAGCCAAAGAGGATCGAAATGTCTGAAGTTAAAATTGAAAATATACGCCTTGCTTGGTTAAACCTACATAGGAAGTAAAAATGCGCAGAGTAATTGCAGACTCACAGTCAGTCAGACGCGTGGACAACTAGATTCTAGTGCTCTTCACCGCTCGTGAACAAACCCTGAATGCTGACTGAGTTACTGACTGCCGCACTACAGACTACTGAGGGAGAGCTGGTTCGGGAGAGAGAGAGACAAACAAAGGGAGGGTCAGGGAGAAAGAAAGAGGGAGGAGGAGAGGGGGAGTCTCAATCTCGTCTGGTTCTGGAATCCAGGCAGCTCCCCAGTCTAGATATCTGGAGCCTGAGCAAACATCGGGCCGAGCCAGGCCAGGCTTCACCGGCAGACGGCGGGCGTGAGACCGCTCAATGAACGCGGGGCTCGGGGGGGCTCGGAGGGCTAGGGGCGGCGGGGGTAGAGTTTGAGGCTCGGGGGTAGGGGAGGAGGGGTGGTCTAGGGGTGGTCCAGGAGGGGCGACATGGACTGGGCAGGAAGTTGTAGTTGTACTTCAGATAGTTCAACATCCAACGTCAGCACTATTTAAGCTATATTATGGATGAGCCACAAGACTGACGTCTGACAATTTTCTTTGCTGCCACACACGAGACAGGGCGGGGATACCATGACGCCTTTCTCAGACGGTCACATTAAACTGGTGGGTTGAGTTGGTTTAACGTCCATTTTTTAGGCGTTATTGTGGATAGGCCCCAAGACCAACGTCTAACAAATAAACGTGCTGCCAAAACTGTCGGTGTACGAACCCATCTCCCAGAGACAGAGAGAGAGAGAGAGAGAGAGAGAGAGAGAGAGAGAGAGAGAGAGGGGAGAGGGAGAGAGACAGGGGGGAATGAAAAGATTGGTGAGGTTAACACAAAGAGTGGAACAGAGTTAAGAGGAACGGTGGATAGAAAGAAATTAATTAAGGAGAATGGAAGAGGAGGGAGATGGAGAACGAGTCGGCTGATCGAATGGAACTGGTTACGCATAGAGAGGGTGCGGGTTTGATCCCCGTCCAAGACATCCGGGCTTTTTCTTGTCTCTTAATTCGCCTGTCGGCCTATCTGTCTGTCATATAGCTGTGACTGATTTTTCTAATATGTTCTTAATCAGTCACTTGCATCTTTGTTACAAAAGAAAAGGGGAAGGGGAGAGAAAGAGAGAGAGAGAGAGAGAGAGAGAGAGGGTAAAAAGAGAACATAAAAATAAAGGCAAAAGGGGAAAAAAGATACAAGGCGGCTAAAACAGAGATATAGGCAAAGAAAGCGAGAGATAGAAACATGAAACGGGTAGAAGGGATCGACAAAAAAAAAGGACAAAGCCACCAAAATCAAGATGGCATGGTGTGCTTCTTTTATTAAAACTGTACATGTTTATATTAAAACCTAGTACAACAACAATCGTTTCAAAATCAATAGAAAACTACAACAGAGCCAGAGAAGAAGTTGATAATGACATTAACAGTAAGGCTAGATTTGGTGGATTATGTGAGAAATCTTCAGTTGGCAACCGGCGCTGCATTAAAAACAGCAGCAGAAATTAATTAGCTTTTGTGTAGAGCGTCCGGGATATGCGTTGGAGTGTTGTACAGGCCAAGGCGACCAAACAGGCTGGTGGAGGGGAGGGTTGGGTGGGGACCTCTTGAAGACTGGTGAGGGGTCAGAGGGAGGAGAAACAGACAGACAGACAGACAGACAGACAAAGAGAAAGTTTGAAATACGAAGATATACCAAGATATACGGAGATATGAGGAGAAGAAGATGACGATGAAGAAAAGATGATGATGATGATGATGATGATGATAATGATGATGATGATGATGATGATGATG
>RQTK01000014.1:385148-449071 GCA_003991915.1 Elysia chlorotica
AGCTCTCGATGCGGTACGTGTCCAGTGTGAAGCACATAATGGACTGACCAGAGAGGGAGCTAGTGTTCACTTGTTGAGTTCGTTTAACGTCAGCACTATATAGGCTATATTGTAGACGGACCCCAACACTGACGTCTGACAATTTTATGTGCTGCCACACACGAGACAGGACGGGGACACCATGACTACTGTCTCAGCCGATAACATTAAACTGACACCGACCCAACCAGTAGGGGGCGAAATCGCCAGGGCTCGAACCACGGACCTCCTGCGTCGGATGTCGATGTTCTACCCCAGGGTTACGGCGTCCCCCTTCCAGAGAGAGAGAGAGAGAGAGAGAGAGAGAGAGAGAGAGAGAGAGAGAGAGATAGGGGGGGGTGTAGTTGTGTATGAGGGGGAGGGAAGGGTGAAAGACAGAGGGTGTTTAGCAAACATCTTGGCTTTAAATGATAATCCAGTCAATTATTGACGCAGAATGGAAGTCCGCACTGAACAGCAATAATCTGGTCGTACACCTCAGGATAATTATTTGCTGTGATGTGTTCCTCCGCAGACATTGTCAAGTATGTGTCTACAGCTCTACAATAATTTACGTAATTATTGGTTTTGGCGTCCCTTGGAGTTGGAAGTTGGATTTTCTTAGAATCCTCTACTAAACAGGGACAGCATTCTATAGAGCGTAAGATTTGGGGAAAGAGGGGGGGGGGGAGAATGGAAATCGGAACCTTTTACTACTTAGTGCAGCGCCCTATCGAACGAGCTTCACAAGGGACACAGCAGTTCTTTGTGAGATAGAGAGAGAGTGGGTGTGTGTGTGTGAGAGAGAGACAACGAGATACATAGATAGATATATACACTGATGAATAGATAGAGAGAGATGAGAGAGAGAGAGGGGAGTCAGAGACAGAGAGAGAGAGAGAGAGAGAGAGAGAAAAACAGACAGAGAGGAGAGATAGAGAGAGACAGAGATACAGAGGCCCACTTTACTCTAAAATCCGTGTCACGCCTCCCGTCGCTCAGATGACTATCGCAAGTGATTGACTTTTATTGATCACACAAGATCATCCCCCATCCCAAAACTGGTTCGCGTAACATCACAGAACATCTCCTAATATACTTAAAGTCAATGTACAAATCTCAAAGTGGCTGTAGTAAATACAATCATGTTATCCATCTTTCTTACATTGCACCGAGAGAGTAATTATGAGAGACTAGACCACCAGTTTGTCTTCAACTAGTTTAACTAGCCAATCAATACATGCACTGTTCTATTTTGAATGCCTGAAATTGAAATCACTAAGAACCGGTTACTGGGAGTTGTGCATTACACCGGTATCCGAGTGCACGTACATGTAATGGGCTTGCCTTAAATGAATGCATCCTGAATCTGGTGCGTAAAAACCTCAGACTCATTAGCAGGACGTGGTGTCCGAAGCCCTTGCAACATCGAGCAGAAATCAATCTAGATCTAGATAAGCTGGTCTGTCACCTAGCGGCTTAGTTATAGAGGATTCACACATCCCACTCCCGTAAACCCCACCCCCTTTTTTCTCTCTCTCCAAAACATAGGACCGTAAGTACAACGTCGCGGTAGACCAGGACTAGTCGTAAGCCTTTTCATTTTCATATTATTCCGACGGTTTCTAACCTACCGCAACTTTGTACTTAAAGCCTGTAGTCGTCCGAAACCACAACCTCAAAAACTGCAATGTCATCGATGGTTGCACAAGGTTACATTTTGTGAAGTATGGTTGGATATTGATGGGCGAAGCTCCAATTTGACTGCAGGCAGATCTAGATCTATTAGGGATTGAAGTCAGGTCACAGTGATCGAGATGTAACAATTACACTTACAGTGTACAGCATACGGCCGAGTCGATTGCATTTTCTCGCCACTAGACCACAAGTCAGATGTGTTTTGATACATGGTCTAAGCTAAATTCTGCAGCACACCTTCCTTGTGTCTGCTGTCTACATTTTCTCAGTTCGGTCCACAATAATTCTTCTTCCCGCCCTGAGTGTGTGGGTTGGGGTTCTTAACGCCAACACTGGCGGGTCCCAAGACTAACGTCTGACAATTGTACGTGCTACCACACAGAAACAACACAGCTACATTATATCCTGGCCTCATGCATGTACTCCGATATCTTGTACTTTTCCTGCCGCATGCATGTTTGCATACATGTTTAACCACATCTGTCCATCTACAACCACCCTTGAGGCAGGCTTACCGACCAGTTTGGAATAACTCTGAATCAGTAGGGTTGTGCATGTCTGTACATTACATGTTATCATGATGAGGAACAAAAGAGAGACTCTAGGAGTAGGACGTGATGAACAAGATCTGAGGACCAGACAGTTCAGTGACATTCTGGCAGGTGACCTCGGTATCACACGAGTTTGGAGCTTAGACAATGGACAGTGGGAAAGGAGGGACAAGTCGGAGAGGGATTGGCGAAAAAAAAATTGAAAGGTATAGACAGACAGTATGGAAATGAAAAGAAAGATTAGCATGTGTGTGTGTGTGTCAGGTAAATAAGAGATTGGTTGATTAAATGCGGATTTTCACATGTCAATTTCAGTGTTCACTATGAACGCTAATAGTAATACACGTATTAATAGTTCCATAGGCAGAGAGAGAGAGAGAGAGAGAGAGAGGGGGGGAGAGAGAGGGAGAGAGAGAAACAGAGAGACACAGAGAGAGAACTGAAGAGACAGACAGACAGAGAATAAAAGAGAGAGAGAGGGTAAGAAAGATAAAAAGAGGGAGAGGGTAAGAAAGATAGAAAAAGATAGGCAAAGACAGAGAATGAGAGAGGGGGGGGGGGGGGGAGAGGAGAGGAGGGAAGAAGGAGAGAGGAGAGAGAGAGAGAGAGGGAGAAACATAGAGAGAGATAGAGGGAGAGAGAGAGAAAGAGACAGACAGACAGACAGACAGAGAATAAGAGAGCGAGGGTAAGAAAGATAGACAGAGGGAGAGGGTAAGAAAGATAGAAAAAGATAGAGGGAGAGGCAAAGACAGAGAATGAGAGAGAGAGGGGGGAAAGAGTGAGAGAGAGGGAGAGAGAGAGAGAGAAAGAGAGAGAGAGAGAGGGGGGGAAAGAGTGAGAGAGACAGGGAGAAACATAGAGAGTGAGAGAGAGAGAGAGAGACAGAGAGAGAGACAGAGAGAGAGAGAGAGAGAGAGAGAGAGAGAGATTAAAGGCCAGTATCCGTGCATTAAATATGTATTATACACATAGCTTACTATATTAAGAACTCCATGATTATACATCAAAAGCATTGTGTAAAGTTGAACATAACAGCATACCAGATTAATTCGTGGATTGAATCAAGACAAAACTACTATAGTACTAAGGTCTTATTTCCTATGATCATTGGAACATTAAAATAAAAATGGCTTTTCTCTGATGTGAACAGTTTGCATGAATGTTGCAAATGTCACAGTGTCTGAGGTCAGGCTGCCTTGACCTTGTGAATAGAAGCTTAATGTTCTAAGCTATCTTTTATCCAATGTCACAGAAATCTATATAATCCTTAAAATATCTGTATTTTTTCATGTTATTGTTTAGAGGGCAGTAAAGACACTAGAAAAAAAAGGTCTAAAACTGTCAGTGTGATGTGAACCATGCATATCTTCACAAAAGAACGTCATTGAGTGTCTGTGCGTGCAGTGTGTTTGTATGGGTGTAGGTGTGTCTGATGTACAATTAGTATGGACGAATGAAAGAATCTTGTAAAGCGCTTTGAGGCCTCGGCATAAAGCGCTATAAAAATTTACTTATAATTACATGTATTATTATTATTATTATTATTATTATTATTATTATAAAGAACGTTTTTCAAATAGCTGTGAATATTTTTCATTGAAGTGTCGGAAGTTTCCATGTATGTTAATCTTGCCACCCATCTGTCTGTTGAACTTTCCAAAATCATTCTATATTTCTAACCCAGTAACAATCAATGAACAAACTTCCAGTGCATTTTATATCTTTAGTTTTTAAATCAATTGCAGTAGAACTAGAACCGTGGCTTTAAATTCATATAAACTAAGAGAAAACTTTTAGCCTGTCAATAAGAGGCTTATCTGAACTGTTAACTCCACTAAGCTGCTCATGTCACAGTGGCTTGCTATGTAATTTTTATTTTATTGCATCCAAACATTCATTTAATTGCTGAGTTAATCAGTTAAGCGAATCCATCCACGGTATGCACAGGGCTTAAAATGTTATCTTATAAATAACCTCTAGGTGAAGTTGGGACTTCTCTGTTCTCAAAATTCAAATTCTTTCCTTTGGTGTGGAAGAAAATTGTTCAATTTTCAATTTAAATAAAGGTTGATTAAGTTCACAAAAAATGTTACTTCCAAGGAACAATTCAACAACAAGAAAAAATCAATCCAAGTGATCAAATTTTATACAAAAATGTAAAATAACATTACATGTAGCAAAATTGATAACTTCTTTTTCATGCATACTCCTATGAATGATGTATAATCGATATGGATGCTTTTATATCATGCATTTTAATGAATTTTACAGTGTAGTAGTACATGATGGTATGACAGAAAGCACATTAGCTAAGCCTATTGTTTTTGTCCAAATTTCGCTATGTTTCTGTCCAAATAATGGATAGATACTCTGTGAATTGCAATCATTTTATTTTCAACAAAGAATGTTACCTTTTTTCAGTCCTAAGAAACATTAATAACTAGGAGATAGCTTTTCTTTATTTGATGGTCTGGGCAAAGAATGTATAAATTTGAACATTAAAACATATTCAATAGACTAAAATCACTGAGCATATGTAGATTTTCTAGATCTAGAATGATCTGTACACTCTTGCAGATAAAAATAATTTTTTTTACTGCATTATAAATTATTTTTCAGCTGTTTTGTCATCAAATACAACTAGATATAGATCTAGATCTAAGCTCAATTCTAGATTTTAAATTTATACAACAAAATGTCGCTATTAACGGATGTAAATTGATCGAAAGTACACCAAAAAGATATAATCACTGGGGATCTAGACTAGATATATTTAAAACACATCATATATCGATATCTATAAAGAAACTGTAATTTTCTGCAAGCACTAGATCTAGAGATCTAGAGATCAACAGTTTTTAATCCTACCATTTTGTGTTCACATTGGTCTAGATAGGTTTAGATCTAGATCTAGTGTTTTATCAAATTATAAAATCTAGATCTAGATCTAGATCTATAGATTTCGAAGTTGTCTGGAGATCTAGATCTAATCTTGATTCTATTAATAGACATAGGTAAACCCACGATGTGCTTCAATGAGCATGCTGTGAAACGAAAACCTTGTCCACAATAAATACAGCTTACCTTTTTTGTCGGTTAAACTGAAAGAATTTTCACTACTAAGTACTAGATCTAGAAGTGCTTTGCTGAATGATCAACGATGTGTTGTTTCATGCTTCGATGTAAGAATACATTGTGCAAACACAAAGAGTAACTGAACTTGAATGATCTGAAACTGAGAATCCGATTTGTAAAGCTGCGCTGCTGCTGCGCAAATCCGCAAAGATTGTCTCGAACTTCCGGGGTAGAGCAAGACATGGCTTTCCTTTGACTAAAAGATGTAGAGACCTAGATTAGATTGACCCTCTATATTTCGATAATATAATTATAATGGCTAAATTAATCATGTTGTCGTTTGTTTTTGTTTTTGTTTATGAATTCACGCAAGTTTTTGTTATGGGCGTGTCTCTCCGCTTTTATGCAAGGGGAGTCACCAATTTAGTTAAATGAAAAAATTAAAGACTCGCTGTACTCTCCCTTTGCTCATTGTAGTAATAAGTACTAGACTGGTATTATCATTGGGCTACACCTCCGCATTTAGCCTGCCAATATGTAGAACCGTTTGTTTAACTGGTTTGTCTAGATAATGAAAATAAAGCTGTTGTTATTTTCTTTATGACATGTACAAAATTTAGTTAATATTATTATTAATACTAATAAGTAGTAGTAACAGGTAATCAAAATAATGAAAATAAAATGAAGAGGATTATTTGTGTTCGTTTTTGTTGTTGTTGTTGTTGCTTTTATTCACTATTTAGGTCTATAACATATTATCTACATAATGAAAACAAGGGGGTTTGCCGACTATTTAGATAAGATAATGAAAACAAGGGGGTTACACATTAACGACTATTTAGACAGCATTTACCAGATATTAGATAATGGTAACGAGGGTTTAATGAATATTTAGACCATAACAGGTAAGCCCGATACAAGTAAGTGGGGATTGAGGTTCCCTCAATTTTGTTTAACATGTTTTAGTACGAGATATATAGAGAATGGCACTTTAATGAAAAACGATTAAAAAAAACTTTTATTCTACTTTCAATTAACCAATGTATGTCCAATTTGGCAGATGAGTGTGATTTATTAATCAGAAAAAAATATGGCACTGTCTTTGATTTTGATCTCTCTCTCTCTCTCTCTCTCTCCTCCCGTTGCTGTCACCCTATGTGTTTTCATCCTGCCCCTTCTGAGTTATATTTATCTTTCCAATTCATCCCAGCTAAGTATTTTTCATCTTCCTGCACCCCCTCCTGCTATTGCTCTTCATGCTCCTACTCATTATCAATCATTTTTAGTATACGCCTCCTGGTCCTCCGGCGCCTTAACCTCCATTCCCCCCTCCCTCGCCCTTTCCTTTTCTGGCTCGCGCGTCTCCTCCCCCTCCACCTCTTGCTCCTGTTCCTTCGACTCCTCGTTCTGTTGCTTTAATCCTAACCTCTTCCTGCTGCCATTCCAAATTGGAAAGTCATCGGTTCGAATCCCACGAGTGGTAAAAAATATCTTTGTCCAATTTCGTCCCCTACTACTGTACTAGTTTAGTCTGTGTCAGTTAGATAAGACCGGCTTAAACAGGGGTTCTGGTCTTCTGCCCTGTCTCGTGTGTGGCAGCACGTAAAATCTCAGACGACAGTCTTGAGGCTCGTCCACAATACCTGTTTAACCTATATGTTGCTGGCGTTCAACGAAACAACAAACAATTTTCTCCCCCTCACCCTCCTTCGTCTGTAGACCTATTCTTAGAAAATGTAGACCGTATAGATGTATAGTAGTAGTAGTAGTAGTAGTAGTAGTAGTAGTAGTAGTAGTAGTAGTAGTAGTAGTAGTAGTAGTAGTAGTAGTAGTAGAAGTAGTAGTACATGTAGTAGTAGTAGAAGAAGCAGCAGCAGCGGCAGTGGTAGAACTAGAAGGAAGCGGAGCAGCAGTAGTGGTCGTAGGTATACGTATATGTAGGTCTAACTAACATGTCTGTAGAGATGTAGGGCTTGGACCTGATCTTACAACATAACAAAATACAATAACATAGCATCATAACAACACAATACATCCAGATAATCCAGTTTGTTTGTCTCTTCTAATCATTTGTATTTGAAGTTGAATACTCAATCCAGATTTTTCCCCCGAGGAACTTCCTTTTTTCAAATTCTCTAGATTTACATGTACTTGGTTTGCCTTTTTCCAATTTCTTTCCATTTTAGTAGAGGCCAAGAGTTATTACATGTACTTCAAGAAATATAAAAGGATTTGGTTCAAGATATCAGAAAAACTAGCCAAGTCGCAGTTGCCCCACTTGGCTTATTAATGAAGACATGGAAAGCGTAAGAGGATCGCTTTCGGTGGAGGGCCCGGGACCAGTAGACGAACCCCCCCCCCCCCCCCCCCCCCGCCCCCCGTCCCCGCCCCCCGCCCCCCGTCCCCCCCCCCCCCCCCCCCTCGGGAGTTTTTGCCACATATTTTTTTTGAAACAGCAATACCTCTTGAGTATAAATCCGGGTGTTACCGTTTTTTAAAGTGTCATGTAACAGAGTTATGGCCCTTGAAAGGTCATTGGGTGCGTTACAGTGTCCTACTTTCCTTCAGTAAGAAATAAACAAGAGTAATTTTGAACTAGAACAAGTCAGGCACACTAAAGGGACATACAACAAATATTTATATGGGTCTTACCATTTTTTCAAGTGTCTTGAAACAGAGTTACGGCCCTTGAAAGGTCAATGGGTGTGATTTTTCCTGAACTAGTGTTTCTTCTGAAAATGATTGTTAACCATCTTAAAATTCTTTTACATTAAAACAAATGTTCCTTTTTATTGTCATTTCTTTTTTTTTTGCCTCTTGTCATTCAATATTTAACAAAGCTTTATAAGGTTTTAAAATCTTTGATAGCCAATTTCTCTATAATTTGGAAAAAAATATTACAACGTATTTTGGAGAAAAAGTTCAGTTCTGGCAACCAAAAGTAGTAGTAGTAAAACAGTAGCAGCAGTAGTGGTCGAACTAGAAGGAAGCGGAGCAGCAGTAATGGTAGTATGTATACCCAACATGTATTTGAGATGTAGATTGTAGGGCTTGGTTTTGATATTACAACTTGTTTGTCTGTTCTAATCATTTGTAATTGAATACTCTTCCCATATTTTTTTCTTTCGAGAAACTACATTTTTTAAAGTCTCTAGAGTTTCTAAAGTCTCTAGCCTTTTCCCATTTTTTTCCCCTTTTACTTAAGTCGAGATAGGCACTTTATTCCAAGCTAAATAAATTGTGATTACTACTTTATAGAGTCGAAACAAATTTGCAAACAATTGGTTAAATCAGCAGCGTTGATATCGTGACACAATACATGTATGTATGTAATTTAGGCCCATTGTACTTTCAGCTTAACCGGATATAATTTATAAAATTTGAAAGTTTTAGAAACTGGGCTTGTACTGTTGTAGACAATAGTTTTTAGAAATAATGTATGCACCCTGTCACTCCCGAGGCTCAAACTCGGGGTTACAACTGACAATAGCTGACAATGTCACACTGTCACACTGGCCATAAACCGATGGGAGAGTCAAGGAAGTGGCACGGCAGAAATGAAAATGAAACTAAAAAAAACAACAACTAGATATTTGATCGTTTTTCGTTTCGTGCTCACTGAGTGAAAGTAAAAATGATTTTTCTTCTTTTTCTTACATGTCTCATCCTTTTCAGGCATAAACGCAAAGAAATAGTTCTTATAATTTAGTCCTAATAAAACTTAAAATGCATCTAAAAGTAAAAGGCGTTCGAAATAATTATAAGGGAAGCTTGCAGTGTTGCACCATTTACTGCAAAACAGGTTATCCAATAATGATATCATGGGCGGGTTAAGACTATTTAGATTACATGTTATGGTGTACGAAGCCAGTTAATACATTGCACTAAAATGTAGTAGCAACGATGATTCCTTTATCTTTCTGAGTCGTACAAGTACAAAATTTGTGCATAAAAAGATTGCTTAGAAGTGAAATGTGTGTACAGCATGTGTGGGACGATCGCTTTTCACAGTTGAGTTTCATTATGCCGCATTTGCACCGAAATATCGCTTGTACGGGCGATCTCGTCCGAGCGATAGAGTGCACCAAAAAACATATTACGTGTATTCTTTTAAATCGTTCTCACTACACTTCTGATAACGGATGAGTAATTTTTTCTCGGCAGGACGTTTCTAAATTTCATCGAGTCTGGAACGATTGTGCGATCATCAACCAACACAAATACCTGAGACAGACTGGCGCCAGTCGCACAAGTTCACTTCGGCGACATTCGAGAGACAATACATAGATTTTATTTTAATTTACATTATCCAAGATGGATAAAGCAGAGTGTGAAGCGCTGATCACTGCCGTAGATAAGAGGCCTGCATTGTACGATATAAAAGTCTGCAGCTGGTTGCCTGTCTCCCTTTGACAAAACGTTTTAAAGGGGGATCGCTTCTGGTGGGGGGCCCGGGACCAGGGACTGCTTCTGCAGGACTGTGGTCTGTGATCCAGTCGCCTCAGAGACATGGTGAGGGTAAGAGAGAAAGAGAGAGAGAGAGGGAGAGAAAGAGATGGAGAGAGAGAGAAAGAGATGGAGAGAGAGAGAGAAAGAGATAGATAGATAGATAGATAGATAGATATAGAGAGAGGGAAAGAGAGAGAGAGGGAGAGAGAAAGACAGACAGAGAGAGAGGAGATACTCATACTCATAGAGAGAGAGAGAGAGAGAGAGAGAGAGGAGAGATAGACTCATAGAGAGAGAGAGAGAGAGAGAGAGAGAGAGAGAGAGAGAGAGCAAGGGAGATAAAAGAGAAGGGCGGGGGAGGGAGGTATAAAGAGACAGTCAGTGTCAATATTTAGAGACATGGAGGTCAACACCATGTCTCTTGTGCCCAATGATGAAATGTCAAAGACATAGTGAGGGCGAACTGGCTCAATTGGTAGAGCGTAAGTCTCCAGATAGAAAGGTCGGCGGTTCAAATCACACGATTACAATTAAAAAACCCAACAATAATTTGTCTGAATTTCTCCCTAACTGATTGGGTCGGTGTCACTTAATGTGACCAGCTGAGACAGAGTCAAGGTCTCCCCACCCTGTCTCGAGTGTTGCAGCACGTAAAATTGTCAGACGTCAGCCTTGGGGCCAGTCCACAGTATAGCCTATATAGTACTGACGTTGAACGTTAAACCGCAAATTAAGTCAAACTCAAACTCAAAGACATTAGGATCACCAAACGAACAGAACGCATAACCAAATTTCTCGTTAGCGTCAATTTTCTCATTCCTAAAATTTTGTAGTTTATACATGTACTCAAAAAGCAATCATTATTCTCTGGAATCTTTATTCATTTGTTCCATGCACACAAAGCAAGATATATTACCGCATTTTGGCGACATTATTTATATTAATGTTCAGAAACCATAAAGTAACACTTCAACATCTTCAAATTGTATAACTGTGTGTTCAGCTTCCATGCAAATCGTTTTACTTCATTGTGAAAAAATATTTTTAAAATACATAAATAAATTTCAATTCAATTACATTTAAACGAATCCAAAATGAAACTTTTCTTCAGAGGGCAATAAATAAGGCTTACATGTACTAATAATCGACATACAATAATTATACATGAAATTGTAACTATAAGTAACAAGTTCTTCAATGGTCTCTTGAGTGATTCGCTTTAGATTTACAAATATACAATAGGATGAGAACACGAACTTGGTTGATACATAAATATTCTTTTCTTACTAGCAGTAGCACTCTGTTAGTAGCACTAGCAGCAAAGCTTTCCCATGGTTATGGAAATGCATGATTTAGCTTTTGGAATTTAATTCTCATTCTGCTTATAATGACATAAGCGATCTGACAAAAATTTTAACACTAACTTGTAATATAAATTGTAAGTTTATAACAATAAAACATCAAGCTGTTGACTTATGCATGCCCCTTTCGATTCGAAGAAAACAAAGTGACTGTATTTAATTTTGTACCTTCACCTGATAGAGTAGAAAATACATGTACTTCAAGTGTTTCCCTTCATGAAGGGTGGTATAAATTGATTCGTCGCATCTACTAATACTTACAGAAGTTTTGTCCAAAAACAGAAAAAAAAAACACACAAAAAAAAAACACACACAGCATACAATGATTTTTTTTAACATAAAGTATGTATTTTTTACATGTATACTATTTCGAAAGAGAAAAAAAATGGAAATTATTTTAAACTGAGCGAAGAACAAATTCTACTAAATAACAATTGTTTAACATTTTAAAACAATAAGCGGACAGAATACATGTAACAGTAGACTGTGAAGAAAGATTACTACATGTATAGGTTTATAACGGGTAAGAGAAATACACACACCTTCGAGGACAACACGTTTTTATTACCACTCAAAACAAAAACCCAAATCGCTCACTGTTCTTTCAGCCTTTCTTTTTGAAGAGTTTGAGCCGGGAGCAAGAATATACATGTAATATAATAAAGCGTCAGATCTCACCACTTTTGGTTGGCTGCAGTATTATAGATTTATACAAGTCAATGGCAGTACAAGTCATGGATCCATTTCAATACCTTGCTGGAACTCCTACCTCCCTCACCCCCTCCCCCTCCTGCCCCTCTCTCTCTCAACCACGTAAACTGGTCAGTGTTTTCACTCCGTAGTGATCTGACAACGGTGGATTCCCCTGGACCAACTTACGCTGGTAAAAGAAACGAACAACAAATCAGCCGGAGACAAAGAGTTCTAAATATAAACCGGATTATATTTTGTAACAGATTTCTGTGGCTGGGCAGCAAACTCTTCTGTGCTTTCCGTGCACCTTTCAGTCTCACTGATTACTCTGTGATTGTATTTCTAAATATCTCAGACAGTAGAGTAGAAGGGATCAGGTTCGATTCTCAGCTGGTGCTTCATATTTGGGATATCGTATCACTAGGCAGTGAACATTTCAAAAACTATTACACAACAGTGTAAATTAATAGGTTCAAATTAAAGCCTTTATCACACAGATCATCTTTTTTGGTTGCTAAATTAGGATTTTTTTTTTGTAGTAATTTAACTCGAATTTTAACACTTATGGACTCAACCGATTTTGTGATAGCTTTCTCAAAATTTAGAGCAAAAAATGCCATAACTCAGTAGCCAACAAAGATATTTTAATAATTTGAAAACCATAATGTTTTTTAAGCTCTTTGTACACATTTATTCATGAAATATAACCAAATGCAGTGGAATGGACATACATGTATTTATTTTACGAAATCGGAATATGATCCAACTATATTTTAATGAACATTTAAACAATCATGGGGGGAAAAGCAAGTAAAGAGAATCACATGAAATGTTTGTGTAAAAACTCACATTTTTCAAATCTGATTTATAAAAGAAATAGCTCCAATGATAGTTTCTGAAAGAAAAAAAAAGGAACCACAGAAACAGTTGTGTCAACTCAACAAATTTCTGGTTTTTCTATGGACCAGTAACCTATAGGTTAATATGTTCAGGAAAGCTTATCCTATCAAACTGTTGTGTTAGAGTCAGCAATAAATGATTGCAGTTTATCTCAGTTTATAGTCTGAAAGCACTCTATAAATCTCTTCAATCACCTCTCTATCGGAAACACACCTCATCACTCTTTCCATCTTTGCCTCAGAGACAGCAAAGTCAACAATGGAGGCCTGGGCTTTGAGTTCCTGACTCTCCAGCCACTGGCTGCACTTGTTAATCTTCCCTATCTAAAAATTTACTGGGGCTGCACTTGTTAATCTTCCCATTTAAAAATTCTCCGGTAGCAACTGGGGCATGCTGAAATGTTTTATCGAGGCACCCCTAAGCTCTGTCAGAGTCAGACGGTTGGTGCACAAAGTGCATTCTGAAGCCTGTCTGGTGATGGCTCTGGGTCCTTGAGAAAGAAACCTTGCTTGAGGGAGAACAGCAGTTCAGATAGCACATCATCACTATCAGGGGACAAGGGCTCTCCAAAAGCGTTTGCTGTTGGCGACATTAGCAGGTCTGGTGCTGACAACAAAACTGAAGCTGTTGCTCATTCATCTTCACAGGGGGCACTGTAACAAGAGATAAAAAAACCCAAACCATATTATTCTTCCTCTTATTATTATTAAAAATATACTTGTGTAATCATAGAACATAATTGAAAAACAATCTATATATAAGCCGAGCTCAAAAGGTGACCTACTTTGTTAGGTGTGTCAAAATTGTCTTCAACTCTTGAAATTTTAAATGGAACTTATTATTTAAAAAACACACTCATTAGAAATGAATTAAAGTTATAGTATCTGATAGCTCAATTACAAACACCTCACCAATTTTCAATATAGAGTCATGTAGAAGCTCTTAGCAAACAATATCATTTACCCAAAAATTTCAAAGACATAATATATAAAGGGGTGTAAAAGTTGTGCACAAAATAATAAAAATTTTATAAACACATGGTATTAAAACAATGGACTATATCATTATCCAATTACAAGCTATACTTTTAACACAGATTAATAGGGGGTATCAATAATATAACATAATAATGAAAGGGGTCTTTTCTTTTTTACACAAAAATTTACATTTAAGTCCTTTCTAATTTCGGATCTCCATGGCCTCTCCCCACACCCTTTTTTCCCTACCATTATTCCCTCTCAAGGTCAAAGATCAAAGCTAATGAGACAGCTACCAACGATTCCAGGCCAAACGCAAAAGAAAATTCAAACCCTGAGCACTTCACAAGAGAAAAGGCTCAAAAAGATGCAGCCAGACGTGAGAAAAACCGTTTGCGGCAACAGAAAAGAAGGAACTCCATGTCTGCCCAAAAAAGGCGCAAAATCAACAAAAAGCGTAGAGAAGTCTACCACACAAAACACCACCCACCACAAAATGCAGTTGAAGCTCCCTCACCTGCAAAACCAGCAAAACGCTCCCTTCTTCAGCTCATTTTGCGTGGTGTTGCAGACTCGTTAAAAAAGTCCAGAACAAAACTGGCTCTTTTTAAATTGGCCTTATGAAAGTGCCAAAATTAAGATTGAAAGTCATAAGCAAAGCATCAAGAAATGGTCAAAGTGGGAGAAAACAAACAGATCTGTCAAAGGCCTTGTGGTTAAAGAGAGCAGTGTTGGTGAGATCCTTGATATGGTAAGAGATAATCTAATTCCATTAGCTAAAAATCAATTTTAAAATGTTAAATTCAGTTGAAAATATTACCACTGTCTACTTTAATCTAGGCCTTAATGAATGTGTTTCTAGCTTTTATGTTGTCTTTTTTTCAGGTTTCAATTCACGGGGAAACTGAGAGTAAGAAATGGCAGAAAAGAATCTTACATTTGAGTCCTTCTTGGGGCCTAAATATCTGAATGAAAAAAAAAATGAGTAAGTTTGGTTTTAAAGGACTGGAATTCATACTGTAGATTTTTTTTTTTTACAGCTTCACAAATAACATTGATTAAAAAAAAAAAATGTTATGAAGAGCTTATGGCAGAAATTTTCTTAGATGCATGTAATTTTGAATAATCATTGATGCACTGCTTCAGTACAAACTTTAAATTCAATGCTTTTAATGAAAACTACTATTCTATAGTAATAGAATATAGATCAACAAATTATTTGAAATACATTGGTTTTTTTTTTTTACTGTAAAGTTATCTTGAAAAATGTATTGATTTATATGTCACAAATGATGACAGATTGCTTTTGGGCCGATATACAGCATTTGCAATTGCCCATTTACTCTTTTGGAATCCTTACCAAAAGTTATTTCGGATTTTTCTAACATTTTGTCTTCATCATAATTTATTCAAAAATTGTTGCACATCCTGAATATTCAGAATTATTAGGTTATAAGTTTCATTGTGGAATCTTTATTGTTCAAAAATTTGAAAATGCACATTGATTTAAGGAGAAACAAGAAATCTCTGTATTAACAACTTTTAGAGAATATGAAACTCCTCATGGTAGATGTCAATAGGAATTTAAGAGGTGGTAAGACAGAATTAAGCTTCAGTATGATTGACTTAATCTGGACATTTCTGGAGAAGGCATCTATTCCTGATTTCTCGCGTTTGATTCTACCTTATGAATAAATCTATGTATGATGAGAGACAAACAGATAGAGGTGAGAGATTGAGGGAGAAGAAGGTCAGGAGAGAGAGATAGTTAGATAGGAAAGAGATCAACATAGACATCGACAAGGTCTTGAAGAGAGAGAGAGAGAGAGAGAGAGAGAGAGAGACCTTGAGAGATTGAGAGGTCATGCGCTGCTTCATATTGTGTTGAAATAGGTATGCAATTGTAAGTTTTTTTTTTAATAGCTTATGTTTCAATGCTGTCCTAGAAATTATACATGTACTAATACACACATATTCTCTTTCATACTTTTTCCGATTTTCTCATCAGTGGAGCCGGGGTTAAATCCACAAATGATGATCTGCCCCACTTGAAAAAGAAAGAAGCTGCACCTAAATTGGTGTTACTGGATTCAACTGAAGCTGCAAAAGCCAACAATGACGCAAGTCTAAGCTGGGCAAGGTATATTACATGTTTAACTTAATTTATGTTATTTTTGTGTTTCTTTTTGCAGTGTGGGTCCTGCCAACAATTGTATGCGTTGTTTGTTTAAAGTTATACACATAGATACTCTATACCAAAAATTCACCAATATCGTTTACCATAATAATGTAGTACCGGTAATGAAAACTCTCAACAGTCTGGAAATAAATCTTGTGCTGTTCATTATTGCTTAATTGATTCTATGTGTCTGTTGGAAATCCTGAACAAAGAAATATAACCTGGAGTGGAAACAACTTCAATGTCCTATATTTGTAGTGATGAAATATGTGGAAATAAGTTATATTTAGATTGAATTTGAATGATGATTCAAACTCAAAGTTTACATTATCAATGCCTATTTAAAAGTTTTTGTGGTTTCGATCTGCAGTCTGAATGCATTTCTTTCAAGATATACAATATAAAAACTTTTGCCTCTGTTTAAATTGTGGATAGGTAATATGATGTATCTTGATTTATTTCCTCTTTAGATTTTGTGAACGCCCAAGCACTGCTGGTCGTGAAGAAGATGCTGTTGAAAACTCACGATCAAGTCTGGGAAGTGAAGTTTTTCCTGCCTTGACTAATGCTGAGGAGGAGCTGTCTACAGTTAGCGTAGCCAAGAGGGGTACTGCAAAAAATAAATGGGATAAAAAACATTCTTGTTTTTTTGTTGTAGTAAGAAAGTAAACAAGATGAGCACCCATTTACAGCGTGTTCATAAAAATGAAAGCTCCGTTATGAGAGTGTTAGCCATGGCCAAGGGGTCTTCTGAGAGGAGATTAGCGTGGGCAGAGCTGCTTAATCAAGGTGACTTTCAGCACAATTACAAAGTTTTGGAGTCAGGCTCTGGGCAGCTCACCCCGAAGTACAGGACAAAAAGCAGAACAGCAGATGATGTTGTGGTCTGTTCTTTTTGCAAAGGTCTGTATGGGAAATCCCTCCTATACCTCCATTACAAAACCTGCTCTAAACGACGAGACCATGGACAAAAGGGAAAGGGGCAAGCGGTGAGACAGGGGTCCATGTTGATGCCTCTTCCTCAAAATGTGACAGGGACATTTTTTGAGCACATTGTCTCAAGGATGAAGAAAGATGACATAACCAAAATTGTCATTAATGATTCGTTGATTGTGAAGTTTGGGGAAAGGAAATTTTATGCTACTGATGTGGAAGAGCACAGAGCAAGTGATCAGGCAGAAGACGGAGTTGAAAGTATCATCGTTGGGTCAAGCACTGCACCCAGGAAATTTTGACATAATCATTCAAGCTGTACGAGAGCTTGCTGAGTTTAGCGAATATTACCACCGCTTCAAAAAGAGGCTCTTTGGCTTAAAGACTTGGCCATTCCCTAAAGAAATGTGTGTCTGTTTTAAGGGCTGAGAGAATTAAAACAGAGGATGAAGACCTTGTCAAGCAGGCAGATAGGTCTGTTCAGACAATCTGTTCAGCGGCGATTGGTTTGACAATGTTAGTGCAAATGCTGGACAGTCTTTTCAAAAAGAGCGATTTAATAAACCTAAATTGTTACCAGCTTGTGCCGATGTAGAGAATGTGCATGCAGTCTTGGAGAGTGAGATGGGTTCAAGCAACTGTCTATGCCACCCGCACAAAGGCAACTCTGTGCTCTATTTCACTTTTCAACAGAAAGCGCGGAGGGGAAGTCCAAAGGCTTAGGTCGGAAGACTTTGAAAAAGGCATATCAAGTGTTCCAAGTGATCCTGAAATGTACCAGGACCTTTCGGAGCTTGAAAAAAAAACTGATTTCTCACTTCAGTCGCATAGAAATCAGAGGCAAGTTTTGTCGAAAGGTGCCAATTTCATCAACACCCACAATAGTTGACAGTCTCAATCATATCATTTGTTTAAGAGAAAGCAGCACCCACCAATTACCAACAAATATCTGTTTGCAACACGCACCGGAGAAAGACCCTATAGGGGGAGTGATGTGATCAGAGAATTCGCGAAAAAAGCAGAAGTGGCTGATGTCACTCTCTTCACTTTCACACATCTTAGAAAACAGGTTGCCACTCTGTCCCAAACCTTACACATAACCAAATGGGAACAAGACCAACTGGCCACCTTTCTCGGACAAGATATTCGCGTTCACAAGAACATTTACCGCCAACCTCTGGAAGTTCTTGACAGGGCAAAAGTTGCCAAAATCTTATTAGCAGTAAACAAGGGTGTTGATGTTGATTTGGAAAAGGAATGTGGTGCAAATGAAAATGATGAAATTGATTGTGACCCTCCAGATGAAATACATCAAGAAGACTTGGAAAGTGATGAGGGCGAACCTGAAAGTGAAACAGAAAGCAAAGCAACGACTCAGATGGCTTCTGTTACCAATTTGGGTGAAGAAACGCAAAGAAACTCTGATGAAGGACTAAAAGGACGCCAGAAGATGAAGAGGCAACCTTGGTCTGAGGATGAAATCAAAGCTGTGAGGAGACATCTTAACCACTGTATTGTTTCAGGTATAGTGCCCAGAAAAGATCAGGCTATGAAGGCAGTTGCAGCTGAAACTTGTCTGAGGTCAAGATCATGGAGAAATGTGAAAGACTTTGTCTATAATTTAATTAAAAAGCAGAGAAAGCATTAGATCTACGGGTAGTTGAACCACGTGTTACAATGGAGTTCATTTAATAATTTGTCTCAAATTTTCATGCATTTTAAACTTCACCCAACTTGTGGGTCAAGGGCGATCCAGAGGTTTAAAAAATTACTTTATCAATAAGTACCAGTGGGTGACTATGGCCACGAGGCTGGCCTAATTTAAAATTTTTTTTTTTTGCTTTTATTATGCATGGAAAACATTTTTTGTGCCCCAGGTATGTTCATATACTTAAAATGAACATTTAAATCGGTAAGTATTAAACAATCAATACGATGGGAACTTTAAAAACATGTAGAAAACGTTTATAATTACTTATAGAAGCTGTCTAAACACAATTTCATTAGTGAATTAGCTTTTAGAGTTGATTGGGAGGTGGCCACAGCCACCCCGGTATCCATAGATACCTATGTCCTTACCTAAGAAAAAGCATGAGGTAGAATACATAATGAATAGAAGCCTATTTTCTATCAAAACTCATACATCATTTGTTTAAAACTTTACCTAATATATACAGAACAGTTGATTCATACTCATAGCATTACCTATGCAAAAGAAATATGTGTACCATGCTCTATCTTGTTGCTGGATCTAGGTTTATTTTACTGAGCCCTTACATGTGTATTTCTGTTCTTTTCTCCCACCCAGGCTGTTCCTAGAATCGACCATGCCTAGAAAGTACAAGCCAAAACCCGGAGCACGCCCCTATAACTCAGCTCCATCAACCAGTGTGGCCCAAGCCATTGACGATTACAAAAATGGGGGATTGAGTCAGCGCGAGGTTTGTCAGAAATATGGCATTCCTCGGTCATCTTTCCAAAACCATCTCAAGGTTGACCAAGGCGAGAGAGCAGTTAAGAAACCCGGTGGTCAAACCATTCTTTCATCAGAGATGGAGGATTCCCTTGTGCAACATTTGATCCACCTGTCTAACTGGGGATTCCCTTTTGACACGATGGACCTCCGAATGACTGTTAAGAGAATTCTGGACAAAGAGGGACAAACCGTCAAGTGCTTCAAAGCCAATGTGCCCGGCGAAGACTGGTGCAGTGGTTTCATGGACAGACAAAGCCATGATTAAAAATAGAATGTGTCAGAACATTACACGCAAAAGGGCTGAAGTAAATAGGGAAACTATTGAACAATACTTCACTGAACTCGCACAGAGTATTGATGGTGTACCCCCGGAGAATATCATCAACTATGACGAGACAAACCTGGCGCAAACGCCTTATCTTCAAGAGGGGAATTCGGTACCCGGAAAGAGTTATGAACTCAACGAAAACATCAACTAGCCTTATGTTGGCTGGGACTGCTGCTGGTGAAATCCTGCCAGTATATGTTGTGTACAAATCAGAGCACCTCTGGAGTACATGGATTGAAGGCGGCCCACACAAAGCCAGATTTAACAGGTCAAAGTCAGGCTGGTTCGACCAAGTCTGTTTTGTTGACTGGTTCAGGTCAATTGCTCTTCCCTACTGCAGGGGTCTTGAGGGCAAGAAAGTCCTCATGGGGGATAATCTGTCTTCTCGTAATGAAATAAATGTACTAGAAGAATGCGAGCGCAATAACATTTCTTTTGTGTGTCTGCCCCCAAATGCAACACACCTTCTCCAGCCCCTTGACGTGGCTAACTTTGGCCCCATGAAAGCTACATGCTTGAGCTGCCAAACCAGAGCGATAACATCAAAGTGGGCTTCAAAAAGTGTGGCATCCATCCTCTTGACAAATCGCCTGCCACAAGAGTCAAACGAGGCAGTCAACAACTCTGTCTCTGAGGTGTTCACGGAGCATTTGAGTCAACTTGGCCATCATCTCAGATCTCACATTGGAATCTCAGTGGGAACAGGGGACTGTGGTAAAAGAACAAAGAACACTCCTAAATGGAAAAGAGAAAATTGTGACATTCACCAAAAAAATGACGGAAACTGGTACCGTACAATTGAAAATTTGATGAATAATTTCAAAAAAATGTTTCAATAGTACCAGTATAAATTGCATGTTTATAATATCATCAATCGGTTTGAGCATTTTGGAAGAACCAGAAAGGAATTAAGCAGAAATGAGGCCATCATTCATGTAGATTTTTCTCAGAATTATATTGCTAAAATAAGTAAAGAAGTCCAAACTTTGGACAAAAACATTATTATTTATGTAGGCCATACTAAAGTTTTTTTTCTGACTTTTTCATTATTACAAAAGTCTTGTAAAAAAGTATATAAAAGTATATTACCTAATACTGCAGTATACATGTATATTATATGACCATTGATTCATTTTCTTATCCAAAGCATAATCATCAATTTTCTTGAATATTTTTTCTCTTCTGTTTTTTTTAGGCTGTATTATCCACCTTGTTCACATAGCTGCCAAAAAAGGATCTGCAGAACTTGGCCCTATTGAGGAAGCCTTGGTGGATATTTACTACTACTTTAAGAAGAGGGCCAACCGACAGAACAACTTCGCCGAGACTTCAAGTTATGTTTGATCTTGAGCAGAAGAAATGTCTCAAACACGTGTCAACAAGATGGCTCAGCATTCAAAAGTGAGTTAACTGCTTCTTATGTTGTTGCTGATTGTTTGTACTTTTGTGTCAATGTGTAATTCTTAATTTATATTGCCTTCATTGCAGCGGTGTTGAACGCCTCTTGCTCAACTGGGTTGCTTTGAAGGAATTTTTTTGGGAAGAGAGTCGAAACCAGAAGACTGATCTTGCCAAGGGGAAGGCCGAGGCAATATTAGAATTTTTAGGAAGTTTTACCAGACAGCTGTGGACTATCTCCTTAAAAGCTTACCTTGGGAGGATCCCTTCTTGAAGTCTGTGGCTCAGAGAATGAGTGCTTCTAACCTGGATCTGCTGATCCTTCTGAAAAGGTTCCCTTGTCTCATGACAGGTAAGCTTTTTTTTTATATTAGTTTAGCAAGGGTTCAATGAACTTCATACCAACAATTATAAAAAAGATACATGTATTCATTATATAAAATGTAAAATTATTTGTAACTTATTTCTCCCCAGAGCACATTTAAGTAGTTTCTGACATGATTAAGGGTTTATATGTATAATTTACTCTGTATATTATAAATATTTTATGTTGCTTCTGCTAAAATCATTAGTATTTTTTTTCTCATTAGTGCAACAACACCTTGTAGTAGTTTTGTCTACATGATCAAGGATGTATATGTATTATTTACTCTGTATCTAAATATTTTATGCTTTTTCAAATAATATTTTTACATATATATATTTTTTTACTCAAGTCTTTTTTTTAAATTCTTATGTATAATTTTACAGCTGGAGACACCATAGATGATCACCTCTCCATGCTGGATCTTCTGAAAGCAACAGAGCTTGGAAATCTATCTGGACCCCTGGACAAACAATACTGCAGCATAGCAGCTAGACACCCTCACCTAAAGAGACTCTGCAGAGCAATGATTGGACTACTGACAGTACCACACAGTTCTGCAGCATGTGAGAGGGTGTTTATTACATGTGTTGAAGCTTCAAAGCGGCTTCAAACAGACTTGGTAAGTTGTTTTTTTAATTTATTTTAGATTATACTGTTATAACTAATCATTAAATATGTATTTTTACTTTACATACCCTATTTTTGGCTTTTATTCACTTTTAACGAAATTTGTGGAAAAAAGTACTACGACCTGGCCAAAAATACTGTCTGGTGGGTCAAAAGTACTGTGAGCCAAAATTAAGGGTTGGCAGGTCTGTTATGACAATTTTTATTTCCATAACAATTTACTATTGTTATTTGAAGCTGTGTTCCCTCTAATGTTTTTAGCAAGTTATGATCAATTATATAAGAGATAAGTTCAATATTTTGTCACTAACATTATGGAATTTTTTTTTCTCTCCTGTTACCTTACTTTCCATCCTGTTACCGTCATCATTTCCAGTCATAAAATTATTCCTTTGGTGAGCAGTTATATTTTTACGATGAAATCAGATAATATTGAAATAAACTCAAAATTCAAGGCTTTTCCACCTTGATACGTTCTTGAATTGTTTTTTAATATGAAACTTAAGCCTTTGAAATGGTTGTTATTACAAAATGTAATAATTTATCACCCTAAGAAATGTGTCTATGTAAACTCTATGATCTCAAAGTTATTTATGCATCTTTTTTGACTCCTTTACCTCTGAAAACATTTTTGCCTGTTTGAGATCATCTGTTTGAGAGATATGGTTCATATATTCTTGGTAACAGCACAGACTTTTTTTTACACCTCAAGTTAGAAATACTACCACAGCCATGCCATAAGTAAAGATTAAGCTCTAATTTGTTTCAGTGGAACCAATAAAGTGTTAGTCAACACTATGATATTCTTGTTTCATTGATTTGAAACATAAATGTTTTTTCAAAATATGTAACAAAAATTTATCATCTTCCTGAAAACGACCCATATACAATTATCTATTGTCAGATATTTTTGTTATTCCCAATCTGACCTTAAGGAGATGATCAATTGTTCCTCAGGTTCCAATGGCTTCCTGAAATTTGTCTTTTTTTCTTCTTCTAAATGTGGTCCTTCTTTTGAAAGCAGAAGCTGCATTGTGGCTGGTTTTATTTGACAATGCACACATTTTTCCTAATCTGCTAGCATTTCTTTCATCAGATGATGGTATTCACCATATTGATTACGGCGTTGATTTATTTGATGGACCAAGTAGCGTCGTCTATTTTTTTGTCTTTGAGTGCAGCCATTTTAATATCACCCAGTGAAGTATTTCTTCATTCACATACATCTCCTATAACTGAAAGAAACAAAATGAGACGATGCTTCTAGGCAGCAATAACACGCACCAGGAATTCGTGGGTGGACAACCAGATTACTGGGGAGAATTGGGCGTCTGGTTTCAGAGAGCGATACAAAGACAAGCTGTCCCTCAGGCAACCCGAAGCAACATCAAGCAACCGGATGCAAGCCTTCAATAAGACCAACGTTGGGAAGTTCTTCAAAAAGCTGTCCAAAGTGATGGAAAAGGGTTTTACACCTGAGCGAATATGGAACGTCGATGAAACGGGTTGCAACACGGTACAGAAGCCACAACGGCAACTATCAAAAAAAAGGGTGAAAAAAGGGTGAGTTCCATTGTGTCTCAAGAAAAGGGAATGACAGTGAGACTCTGCGCGGCCATCAATGCAATCGGTAACAGTATCCCTCCGTTCTTGGTTTTCCCGAGAGTGAACAGCCAGGAACATTGGAGAATAACTGCTCCTCCATGAAGCGTCTGCTAGGGACACCCTAAAGCATCTGGGGGATGACCAGCGACAATTTCTTAAGTTTCTTATCAAGTTGCTAAGAGTGAGAGCCTTGGAAATCTTTTCGTAGATTACTTTGTTGTTGTCATCACCTATTCCAAATTAGCATACCAAGATAGTTAAAGAAATTCATAGTTCTGGTTTGTCATGTTACCTTTTTTTTTTTAACACAATTTAGGTTTTTTCCTACACTGTGTGACTTTTTTCGTAAAAGTGATTTCAATCAAAGAATCAATAGTTGAAAGTAAAGAATTAAATGATAATATTGCATCTTTTTAATTTGCACAGGTCAAAACTAAAATGCGATCATCAACAAATGAAGCGGCGACACAAGCATTCGAATTGGCCCTGTTGTTTCTAACACAAGTGTTCCCGGACTTTAGCAGTTAGAGACTGAATTGAGGTTTACTGTTTATTTAGGCAAATCATGTTAGACCTGTGAACGTTTTCATTACATGTTACCTTTTTTTAAAAACACAATTTAGGTTTTTTCCTACACTGTGTGACTTTTTTTTCGTAAAAGTGATTTCAATCAAAGAATCAATAGTTGAAAGTAAAGAATTAAATGATAATGTTGCATCTTTTTAATTTGCACAGGTCAAAACTAAAATGCGATCATCATCAAATGAAGCGGCGACACAAGCATTCGAATTGGCCCTGTTGTTTCTAACGCAGGTGTTCCCGGACTTTAGCAGTTAGAGACTGAATTGAGGTTTACTGTTTATTTAGGCAAATCATGTTAGACCTGTGAACGTTTTCATTACATGTTACCTTTTTTTAAAAACACAATTTAGGTTTTTTCCTACACTGTGTGACTTTTTTTTTCGTAAAAGTGATTTCAATCAAAGAATCAATAGTTGAAAGTAAAGAATTAAATGATAATGTTGCATCTTTTTAATTTGCACAGGTCAAAACTAAAATGCGATCATCAACAAATGAACGGCGACACAAGCATTCGAATTGGCCCTGTTGTTTCTGACACAGGTGTTCCCGGACCTAAGCAGTTAGAGACTGAATTGAGGTTTACTGTTTATTTAGGCAAATCATGTTAGACATGTGAACGTTTTCATTACATGTTACCTTTTTTTTTTTTAACACAATTTAGGTTTTTTTCCTACACACTGTGACTTTTCGTAAAAGTGATTTCAATCCAAGAATCAATAGTTGAAAGTAAAGAATTAAATGATTGATGATGTTGCGTCTTTTTAATTTGCACAGGTCAAAACTAAAATGCGATCATCAACAAATGAAGCGAAACACAAGCATTCGAATTGGCCCTGTTGTTTCTGACACAGGTGTTCCCAGACCTAAGCAGTTAGAGACTGAATTGAGGTTTACTGTTTATTTAGGCAAATCATGTTAGACCTGTGAACGTTTTCATTACATGTTACCTTTTTTTTTTTAAACACAATTTAGGTTTTTTCCTACACTGTGTGCTGTGCTGAGAGTCATATACAAGACTAACCGACTTGTCTCAATTGAGGCCTTCCAAGACCACAAACACAAGCATTCGAATTGGCCCTGTTGTTTCTAACACAGGTGTTACCGGACCTAAGCAGTTAGAGACTGAATTGAGGTTTACTGTTTATTTAGGCAAATCATGTTAGACCTGTGAACGTTTTCATTACATGTTACCTTTTTTTTTTTAAACACAATTTAGGTTTTTTCCTACACTGTGTGCTGTGCTGAGAGTCATATACAAGACTAACCGACTTGTCTCAATTGAGGCCTTCCAAGACCACATTTCTGTATCAGAATCCACAGACATCAAACCATTCGTCTTTGTGTCGGTGGACGGTAGTCCGGACGAGGTTATAATTGTATTGTATTAAGAAAACGTGAAAAATGGGCAGTTATAGTTGCCCGTAGGAGGATAGAGAAGTAATACAAGAACATTGAACACTCTCAGAAAAGGCTGTATCCGTTTGATCAGTAAAAAAAAACAAAAAACATGAGCTGTTAAAAATGCTAACACGAAGAGAATTCAAGAGAAATGGGCATCATACTTGGTCAGAGAAATGGGTCGGTTGGTTATAGAACTGAGGAAAAGAACGTGCCAATAAAATGCACAAACTTAAAGAACGTATCAAGCGATATTCGCCTCAACCAGACCCCAACAGGCGAGGTCGGCACTCATCGATACCCCACGCTTGTGAATATTGCGGGTGCGCCCGAAGAAGAAATAGGGTACGACCCAGGGGCAGCCGGCAGCAGGCACCGCACACACAGGCACCAAACCCACAGCCACAGCCACAGATCCCACAGGCCCTACAACCACCTATTGGCCAGGTGGTAGGTCCATCAGCCATGGATATCTTGGTTTCAGGGCTGGATCAAGTAGGGATTGATCCAGCGTCTGTTCCTTCTGGAACATACTAGGCCCTGCCGATACGCCTCCTCGAGAATGGCACTCGAGTGAGGCAGGATTTATGTCGCCACCGTTTGTTTTGTCCTGTTGTCCTGTATATAGTATGTAAATATCTGGATACTCCCTGCCTTCCTCTCTCGATAGGAGATGGAGGAGTGTGGTGAGTCCCGATCTCGGATATCCCGAGTCGGCTATTCACCTGACAGGACGTCACGTGATCCTTGACTGCCGCGCTGAGAGCCGGCAGTCGATTAGCAAACTTGTTACTGAAAACACGTATCTGAATCTGACTCAAGACTCAATAACCAAAGTAAGTTTACGTGCTTATACTATACCGGTAGTAAGTTTACTTCACACTGTATTGCCCGTAATGTATTTGTCATTTGAAAAAAAATTGAATTCTGGAAAAAAAAAACACATCTATAATATTAAAATAAAATTAATTGGCTTTGCTTTATACTAGCTAATAAAGCTTCATTATTCCTTGTTATGAGTGTTTTGGTATTGTTGTTTGTATTGGTGGCAGTGTTGTTGTTGCTTATATTCAATTTGTTTTACAACAAAATATTTTTTTTTAATTTACTGGTTATGATTTGTGATCGTTTCTGATCACCCGGCCATCAATGCAATCGGTAACAGTATCCCTCCGTTCTTGGTTTTCCCGAGAGTGAACAGCCAGGAACATTGGAGAATAACTGCTCCTCCATGAAGCGTCTGCTAGGGACACCCTAAAGCATCTGGGGGATGACCAGCGACAATTTCATAAGTTTCTTATCAAGTTGCTAAGAGTGAGAGCCTTGGAAATCTTTTCGTAGATTACTTTGTTGTTGTCATCACCTATTCCAAATTAGCATACCAAGATAGTTAAAGAAATTCATAGTTCTGGTTTGTCATGTTACCTTTTTTTTTTAACACAATTTAAGTTTTTTTCCTACACTGTGTGACTTTTTTCGTAAAAGTAATTTCAATCAAAGAATCAATAGTTGAAAGTAAAGAATTAAATTTTTGATAATGTTGCATCTTTTAAATTTGCACAGGTCAAAACTAAAATGCGATTATCAACAAATGAAACGGCAACACAAGCATTTGAATTGGCCCTGTTGTTTCTGACACAGGTGTTCCCGGACCTAAGCAGTTAGAGACTGAATTGAGGTTTACTGTTTATTTAGGCAAATCATGTTAGACCTGTGAACGTTTTCATGACATGTTACCTTTTTTTTTTTTTTAAACACAATTTAGGTTTTTTTCCTACACACTGTGACTTTTCGTAAAAGTGATTTCAATCCAAGAATCAATAGTTGAAAGTAAAGAATTAAATGATTGATGATGTTGCGTCTTTTTAATTTGCACAGGTCAAAACTAAAATGCGATCATCAACAAATGAAACGGCGACACAAGCATTCGAATTGGCCCTGTTGTTTCTAACACAGGTGTTCCCGGACCTAAGCAGTTAGAGACTGAATTGAGGTTTACTGTTTATTTAGGCAAATCATGTTAGACCTGTGAACGTTTTCATTACATGTTACCTTTTTTTTTTTAAACACAATTTAGGTTTTTTCCTACACTGTGTGCTGTGCTGAGAGTCATATACAAGACTAACCGACTTGTCTCAATTGAGGCCTTCCAAGACCACATTTCTGTATCAGAATCCACAGACATCAAACCATTCGTCTTTGTGTCGGTGGACGGTAGTCCGGACGAGGTTATAATTGTATTGTATTAAGAAAACGTGAAAAATGGGCAGTTATAGTTGCTCGTAGGAGGATAGAGAAGTAATACAAGAACATTGAACACTCTCAGAAAAGGCAGTATCCGTTTGATCAGTAAAAAAAAAAAAGATGAGCTGTTATAAATGCTAGCACGAAGAGAATTCAAGAGAAATGGGCATTATACTTGGTCAGAGAATTGGGTCGGTTGGTTATAGAACTGAGGAAAAGAACGTGCCAATAAAATGCACAAACGTAAATAACTTATCAAGCCTCAGTATTTCAAAAACATTTTTGAAGAAACAAAAGAAATAACTGGCATTGAAGAAAATAGGATGCAATAACTCCTGCATTCGGGATGAAATTGGAAACAATCTTGTTGCACTCTTCTAAAACAAATGGAATATAAGGAAGAGATGAATAAAGAAGTGCAGATTCTAATACAGTACTTGAAGTGCAGATTCTAATACAGTACTTGAACTTTATTCTATACAGTGTCAACTTGCTGCAGAACATAGCCCTGCAAGCCAATAAGAAAAACAAATCAAAGAATTTCCTCTTCTAGAGCTATTCCAGAACTCTCATAACATCTCCCATCTGAGATACAAAAACTAAGAGATGAACTGGAGGTCGCAAGAATCAGTCACAAAATTGGACACGGTTAGCAGAGCTAATTTTGTCACCCATTATACTTGTTAACATAAAAGGTGAAGCGACCAAACAACAATAGGAGATTACACCAATGGGGTTGCAAGCAAGAGCCACAGTGAAGATGTCATTTCTGGTTTGTCTGAATTTGACCAATCTGTAAAAAATTGACACAAATCGATATCAGTGCCTATCATATGTAATTGTAAACGATGGGTTTTGGGTTCTGGGCTTGAGAGGTGAGAAAGTTGGCATACCAGTGTGGTGTGAAGTACAGCATTGCAATGCCTCAGAGAGTAGGCCAAGTCAGGACTGGTTGAGAAACTTCCTCAAACAAGCAATTTGTCTCCTTGACGGCCAACACTGTAGTTAAATAGCTATCGGTGTTTCAATTTTGCATTCATTGGCTTTATTTAGACCTTGATTAAAACAGTTAGATGAAACAATCCATTTTTGTCTATTGTTATTCATTTAAGAATTTTTTTTTTTTTTTTTTTGGGGGGGGGCCGCATTTATAAAACATAAAAAGGGAAAACACTACAACCAGAGCAAAATAACTGAGTACATCAAAGGTCTAAGCACACATTTCTTCCTTTCCGCGTAGGTAATCCAAGTACATGAACTCGAGGCACAAAAATTCAGATAAAGCATAATCAATGAAGTTCCTAATCTTAGTATCCAGAGAATGTGGATAGCATACGTTAAAAACCATGAACCCGAATAATATAATATGCTTGCTACATGACTGTGCAAACGTATTTTTCACAGTGAACTCAATATTGGGTTTGGAAACCCTACATCAGATCCCTGCCTGAAATGCGACCGATTAAATCTATAAATATAATTTTCTACAACAAATTACTATTAGCTCCTTGATAAACTGTTTTGTGTGTGTGTGTGCATTTTTGATGCATTTACCTTTCTTGTGACCACATTTTTCGTTTCCTTCTTACAGCTTCCCTTGTTTCACCCCGAATCTGCAAAACTCCAGCATGACTACGATTTGTGCATTTTGCATGCAAGCAAGGAAAAAAGCGACAAACCCAACCAAAGGCAAAGACAGCACTTTAAAAAAAAAAAACATTCCACCCTTGTAACTTCGAACAACACCATTTTTCGCCCAGTGTATGACCCGTAATATATTTGAAGCAATCTCGGTTGGCCTTTCATAAAAACAAGGAGGACAAAGAAGAGCACCCTGATAAACTGTTCAAGATCAGGCCTTTGTTCGACCATCTCCAAGAATTTTTTGGTGCTGTATACGAACTACGACACGGGCCTGCAATGGATGAGTGGTCGTGGGTCGTTTCGTCAGTTCACTCCGAGCAAGCCAATACGGTATGGTATGAAGATGTACTTGTGTTGTGAGAGTGGGAGTGGCTATGTCAGAAACATGGAGAAAAAAGGCAGGGAGGAAGGTAGGCCACAATCCTAAAGTCGTCGAGCGACTGACTGGTGACTTTGAAGGGAAGGGCCACACAAGGCACACCGACAGTTTTCTCACCTCAGTGTCTAACTCAAAAGCAAACAGAGGTTTTAATGGATGTATTCAATGCAGATGAGGAAGAAAAAGAAATAAAACTAAGAAAAGACAAGTTTAATCAGTTTGATGACAAAGTGCGATTTACCTACATGTCATTAGAGGGACAAGCTAATGTTGCAGCCTCAAATTGTTGCAAAGTTATTCAAATAGTTAGCAAAAGTCTATTCCATAAGAAAGAAACAACATACAAATCTGGGTCTGGAAGCAAACAGCATAAAACGTGGTACCTTTACAAATTTATGTTGTTACTGCTGCCCTTTACTGAGGATCTTAATTCCTCGACAACATCAAATTTACTCGAGAGGCTTGATACCGACATGCCAGGTCCATGATGCCAGCTTGGACACTCCGCCTGATATTGATATAGCACCACAGGCGGCAGCTGATATGCAGGCTGCTCCAAGCCCAAGTCTAGATCCACAGCCTGGTCCAAGTAATTCCGCCATGCATAGGCCGACCACGCACAATGACAGAAAAAGACGATATCCTGCATTTCCTCAAAGCTGAGCTTCACAATCGGTTTCCCCATTTGATGTGGCTCTGTTGGATGCCTTGAAGATTCTTCAGCAGGTTGAGATGGTTAAGGAACGTGATCCTTAAGTGGAGAAAATAGAAAGATTTGCTTGTGGTTGTAGTAAGAAGAAGTTGGCTTCTGGAGAGACTGGTTGTATCAAACAGTTCACAGGTGATTGGATTTTCAACCAAAGGATATCACTTTCTCATTACCTTTAAGTTGATGTTGTTTGTAAGGGGAGTAGGTGCACATGATTAAAACCAGGCTAAGTCTACTGACTCAGTGATAAAAAAGGGAAGTTTGAAAATCAAGAGAGAGACATAATAAAATCTGAGAAGACTGATTTTTTGTGTTTCCTTTCATGCTAATGGCAGAAAGCAAATATTTTTTATACTATTCACCCATTGCAGAAACAAAGGACTACTACATAAAGGGTCTCCTTGATTCGCATGGCGTGGCAGACTCCCAAATGACGCAACAAAAGCGAGCGAGTCGACGGACAGAAAGAGTGATAAAGAGGAGGAAAGGCTAAGTCTACTGACTCAGTGATAAAAAAGGGAAGTTTGAAAATCAAGAGAGACATAGTAAAATCCGATAAGACTGATTTTTTGTGTTTCCTTTCATGCTAATGGCAGAAAGCAAATATTTTTTATACTATTCACCCATTGCAGAAACAAAGGACTACTACATAAAGGGTCTCCTTGATTCGCATGGCGTGGCAGACTCCCAAATGACGCAACAAAAGCGAGCGAGTCGACGGACAGAAAGAGTGATAAAGAGGAGGACGTACATGCTCATGGACAATCCTGTTTGCAGACCAGCTTTCTTGTTTCTGCTCCGGTAAGTGTCAGATTGAATTTTATAATAATTGCAAGAATTTCAAATGGCCAAACTTTGGCTAATCTTACCGCTTGATACAGAAAAAATGCTTTGCAAACCCAATTCAGTGGTCTCCAACCTGTCACTTTGATTCGGAAAAGGAAATACTTAAAGACTTTATTAAAGTACCTTTTAAACAAAGGAATTCATTATTAATCAGTGAAAACGCCTTTGGCTGACTAAAATATTTTTTTCTTAAAAGAAAAGGACTTCTAAATCATTATTTCCGCAACTCCATTTATTTCAGCCTGGGGAAAGGTAGACTGAATGCTATACAAAAAATGTCCCTTGAGGGAAAAGTTAAAGGGAAGCGGGGTGGCAGGGACATCAACAACAAAGCCTGCAGTGCAGAGGAGACTGAGAGAATTGTAACATTCATTAAGTCATTTGCAGAGGACCACGGTCTTGCTTTGCCTGGTCGGATTCATGACTATCACCGCACGGGGCTCAAACTTCTGGCATCTCATTGGACTAAGAAGAAAGTCTGGACCCAATTTAAACAAGCCTCTGAGAAGACAGGTGAGGCTTTTTATTACCACAATAAATTTTTGTAACTTTTTTAACAATTGTTTTTTTTTTTTTGGAAGGTTGGACTTCTTTTTCTATCCTCTTGATATTTACAGTTTTTGTTAAAAGCATTAATTTGGCCATACCTCCATGTGCTCTTTGTTAGATCGCTCAGACAAACAGTATTTAAAAAAATGGTGTATCATTAATAATGGAACCATCTGAAAATATTAAAAACAAAAATTGTGTCAAAGTTGGCACGAATTGCATTTTAATGTTTCTTCCAATGCCCTCACCTCTCATATATACAAATCATGGTAGATCAGAAATATTTTTCTTTCTTCTTTTTTTGTATTTCTGAAGGTAAACAAAAAGAGGGAGCTGTACAATAGTTATGTTCAGGCATCCAAGAGACAGGTGTCAAGAGACATCTGTTACAGAGCTTGTTCAGTCTGTGTCATGCAGCCGTAACATGTCAATGATGTACGCTTTTGATTTTGTCCAGCAGGTGCATCTTCCAGGTTCACCTGTGCAGCCTGGGCCCATTTATTTTTTAATCCCAAGAAAAAGTGGTTTATTTCAGTCTTCATGCACCTCCTGCTTTCCAAGGCTTCATAGCCTGAAGGTGGGAACGTTTTCTCTAATGCATGAAGCCTCGGAAACCAGGAGGTGGATGAAGACTTTCACATCTGCTCACATTCCCTACAATGAACGCCTTTACTTCAAGCAGTACATCACGGGAAAGCCAATTCCCAGGGGCACCAAGGTCTGGTGTGCTGCTGATCCAACCAACTGGTACATGTGAATGTCTATACGGGCATGTCTTCTTCGCCTATGTCGCAGTTCTGACCATTACCACCATTATAAAGGTTGGTGAGAAATTTCTGGAAACTTACACCACTTGCACTATGACAATTTATTTTCGGGTAGCGGAGGATCTCCTGGCTTGCCACACTTCCTACTGCAGCACCCCCCGACCTGGAGGAAAGGCTGGCCAGTAGAGCTCAGTCATACCAGCACCAACAAGATGGCCGCAGGAGAAGTGAGAATGATGACGAGGGAGGCTTGTGGCGACAGACGGAAGGTATCTGTCCTCTCCACCAACAGCCCTGCTTCACTCCAGTCTGTTCGTAGAAGTGGGAAACGAGATTTTGAGACAGCAGCTGGCCCATCCAGCGTGCTGCTCTACAACAAGTCCATTTTGGAGTGGATCTTGTAGATCAGTTCCGTGCATACCAAAGTGTGGGCAGCCCCAGTGTGAAATGGTGGAGATACCTGATTTGGTTCATCATTCAGATTTAGCTGGTGAATGCTTCGTTTTCTCTACGGCCTAGCAAACTGTCCCCTTCCTAACAACGGAAGACGTTATGGTACCAAGCAATTTCGGGTATCCGTGTGCCATGGACTTGCGGCAGGTAATGTATCAAAAGATAAGCGCAGGGTCCACCTCGGTGCCTCTACTGTTAGTGTTGGTTCAACCCGCTCAGTGCAGCATCAGCTTTATCGTCTCCATGAGAGGAAGGCTGCCTGCTACCGGTGCCAGGACCAACAGCGCCAGAACGTTGAGACCACATATGGCTGCACTATCTGCAAGATCCACATCAGTTTTTAGCTATGTAAAAAAATGTTTTTTGCTTTGGTAGCTGAGCTGTTTGAAATATTGTTTACTGTAAGTCTAAACTTGCATTCTTCTCTGATTCCTGAGTAAGTATTGAATTTTGAAAACAAATAAAAAAGAAGGCTAACCGTTTTTTTTCTTTTTTCTTTTTTATATCTTCCACGTCAGTGCTTCAAGAGTGTGTACAGCCCTGAGCAGAATATCTGCATTGACGAGGCGATGTGCCCATGGCGTGGACGCTCCTGGATGAGAGTCTACATGAAAGACAAGCCAACTAAATGGGGGCTGAAGTTCTATGAACTTTGTGAGAGCTCGTCCGGGTACGTTTGGTCTTTTGAAATTATGCATGGAGAGGCCAACCTCTCAAACAAGCCGTACGACGTTGTTCACCGCCTGATTGACCCTCTACTAAACAACGGGCACTGTCTCTATGTGGACAACTATTACTGCAACCCTGCCCTGTGCGAGTCACTTGCTGCTAGCAACACTATGGTGGTAGGGACAGTGCGTGCAAACCGTGTTGGGCTGCCCAAGGATTTTATGACCCGTCCCCTTGCCACAGGCAACATGGAGTACCGCCGAAAGAACCAGGTGGCAGTCATCAGGTGGAAGGACAAGCGAGACGTGAATGTCCTCACAACGAAGCATGTGCCACAGATGGTGGAACATCGCACCAGGACAGAAGTAAAACTGAAGCCCACAGCTGTCGTGGACTATACAGCCAATATGGCTGGTGTTGATCTCAGCGACCAACTCATTGCATACAACCCGATGCATCGGAGGACCATCAAATGGTGGAAGAAGCTGGCCTTCCACATGCTCTCTCTAACTCTTGTGCAGGCTCATATCTTGCACAACAAGTTCCTTCTAGCTTCTGGGAAACGACCATGGGGGGCAGCTAAACGCAGTTCCAGAGGAAGGTAATTTTCTTGTGGATAGGCTCCTTGGGAAACATTTCTTGGTTCCCATTGATATGGAGAACACTAGAAAAAGGGGCTCTTGTCATGTGTGTTATAAAAGGGCAAAAGGAGCAGGGGCAACCAGGGAACAACTAAAAAATCAAGCAAGCCGCACCACATTCAGGTGCAATATTTGCAAGAAAGGCTTTTGTGTGTATCCCTGCTTTCACGATTACCACACTAAAGATGACTTTTTGGCATAAAAAGTAAATGTTTGTCCACTATTCAATTCCAAAAATGTATTTACCTCAAACACTTCTTTCAATGTAGAATTGTGATGAATACATACTGTATGTAGCTTGATTTGTTTTTTTTTGGTAATTTATGTATATTTGAATATTTGATTGAAAATTTTTATATTGCTTTCTCTAAGAAATTTTGTAAGTTTATGCTGCATTCTCAATGTTTCTGTTTTCCTGCAGCAATGTTTCAAAGTTATAAACAAATGCATGCACGTTTTTCTTTCTTTTTTTGATACATTGTAAAAAATCCAGTGAGTGTATTTTTATAATATAATTGAATAGTTGATTGACACGACATGTACTGTGGCATTTTCTTTTTTCTCCCCTTCATTGATGTAAACTTTCACTTTGTATGTATATATTTTATATCTCAAGTAAAAAATGTATTATTCAGATTATTTTTCATGCCTAAAAATGTATTTGATAACATCATATCATTTTTACTATTGCCTTTTTACAAAAAAAATTTTTTGCTAAATATTACCATTTTTTCAAGATTTTTAGCTAATAAAATTTTGGTGTAATTGAATTTTGGCTTTTTTACATTTATAAAGCTACATCTAAATATTACATTACAAAAAACTGTTTGCAAAAAGACTAAAAAATAAAAAAGTTATGATTTTTTAAAAATACCCCTAAAATGAGCGATACGCGGTGTAACTGCGGCCCAAAACAGCGCGATGCCAATGAGTCAGACTTTTGTCCATTACAAACCCTTATTTATTTCTGGACATTTTGGTGAAAAAATTATGTTGATAGAATGATTGAAAATATTTTTCTTTGCAATTTTACAAATACGTTATCAATTTTTCAAACCGGAAGAAGTTTGTTTGGCATGCGCAACCAAATATCTAGCACCCTATTGAAATGAATCGTGGCTTTTATTTTGCTTGTCTGGCGATGAAACAATCAAAGGAAGTGTGGTGGAATTGGGTATAGATAGAACCTACGATACGTCACAGGTCCGCGCGCCGCCATTTTGAACAGTGAAAAAAGTTCTGTTTACATTGGTAACACTACGTTAGCAAAGTGACATTACTAAGTTTTAGAGAGATTGTGGGCATTCAAAACCATGCCAGGCAGTAGTTGTTGCATCGTTGGGTGCACAAATACTTCTTCTAAAATAAACTCGTCATTTCGTTACTATAGAATCCCGCTTATCATCACTAGAGAAGGAAAACAAACTGAAGATCTGACAAGAGAAAGACAGCTTGCGTGGTTGAAGGCCATTAATCGTAAAGGTTTCACAACAGCTGAGATTGCTAAAAAACCTTGGATAGGTAATACATGTGTTCCTTGAAAATTTATTTTAAGTCAAATTCATCTAAGTCTGTCCGCAATTCAGTCAATTAAAGTCCTAGAACATAACATTTCTAAAAAATTATTAATTTTTGTGCTGGTTAGTGTTTTGAAAAAAAAAAAAGCATGACTGCAGCCCTTCAAATGGAATTGTAACAGTGGCAACGCTCAAGCAAAATGTTTGGTCCAGCTCAGGTTAGATAGCCTCAGTTCAATGTTTGTTTACGCAGGGTTACAAACAAACATGATGTGGAGAACAAGAAGTCAAGTGAAATATACTGAAAAGCAAAGGGCAAGCACTCTCAGTTCCTTCAGGTTCTAGCTGGATTGTAAAATGCTGCTTTTCTCAATATTTGGGGACTGGGCAACTGACTCCTTAGACAATGACTAGAGACCATTATGTGACCCCATGCATGAACCTGATAACCCATATTTTCATTTAAAAATTCCAACAAAAAACGAGATTAAGTGGTTATTAGGTGCCTCACATATTTTATTTGTAAAAACTAAATGAAAGCATTTCATAATGTTTAGATGGACAAATTATCATATTCTAATTTCTCAACCTCTACATTCATCTTCAAAACAGTTAACTTTGAGTAGATTTTTTTCAGTTTTATCTTTGTATGGGTATATCAGGTTCATGCATGTGGCCACAGCATTCTAAAACGTAATCTTCTTCTACAAACCTTCGAGATAACACCATTTAGTAGGATAACATCAGCATTAACATTAACACAACAGCAAGATAATTGATTTTCATCTGCGGAAAAAATGTATCCTCTGGTTTAATGTTACATTCATGTCAATAAAATATGATAACATACATTAAATAACACTTGTTTGATCTACACAGTCACATGATTTTGTTAGTTTTCATCATTGCAAAGAATAGAACTCAATAGAAGTGATCACAAAATCATTCATCAGGGTTTGAAAAGAAATAACATTTTTTACCTTACACTTACGGTATACATAAAATAAGTTAAATTTCTCAACGCTAGTTGAGATTTTCCATATATCCTAGCGGTGACTTTATGGCTCGTTAAAAATAAAAAGAGCAACTGATTAGGATTACCATCATTTTGACAGAGAGAGAAGATGGTAGTATAACGCCGAGAAGAGAGAAAGAGAGGAGGAGAAGAAGAAACTTGAAAGTTGAGAGAAGGAAAAAAAGAAAGAAAGAAAAAGCGAGAAATCTGAAAACCGAGAGAGACAGAGAGAGACGGAGGAAGGATAAAGGAAAATGAAGAAGATGCCAGAAAAAAGGTGAGAGTGAGAGAAAGATAGAAAGGAATGTAAGTGAAAAAAGAAGCTAGAAAGCTGAGAGAGAGCGAGAAAGAAAGAGGAAGAGGGGGGAAGAAGAAGCTAGAAATCCGAGAGAAAGAGCCATAGATGTTCCTGTTTACTACTGCCTCAAGTGCTTGTACCAAAAATATGTAAAAGGAGAAAGATACAAACAATGTTAATTGTTATCATGTATTCGCGAAATTTTTGACAGTTTTGTCTCAAACTGGACAATTGACCTTTTGTTTGTATAAAATATTTGAGAAATTTGTTTCACAGCTTTGAAAGACCTGAATTATCTGATCCTAAAATACAAAACGGAGATCTGGAAAAACTGGAACCGGTTCCACCCCTGATTCATGTACTTTTTCTCAACACCACAGCATGTTATAATACTAATCTTTGGCATCTCATGTTGGGATAGAAATTTGACAAAATAGTAAAAAGGCAAGTTAAACAAAATTATCATTAAAGCAGGTGAATTTGACAGTAGACTTTTACCGAGTGGGAGATTATGGATGCCAAGGGCCAGAACCAAGAGATACAGAAATTTTTATTTGCCTAGATGTATTATTGTATATCTTTAAAAAAAATGAACATTTTATTAGAAAATGATTATTTACAACACACAAACCCTTTAAAATCCATTCTTAACTAGATACTTAACAAGAATAGCGATACTTCTATTTAATTGTATCTATGTTTATATTTACTAATTTAATTTCTTGTACATGTACATTACGTATAATTTATGATGTTTACACATTAGATTTTTAATGATACACACACTCATCAACTTGAGCTGTGATATGTGAATTTATCATTTATATACTGTATAATGTATTATAATTAATCTTTATATCAAAATTTTTTTTTTTTTTTAATTTTCTTATCGATGTTAACTTTTTGATTTCGTCTTTTGTATGAAGACAGTGTATTTCCCCTTGAAATATGAATACAGATTTGAATATTCTGTCTATCATATATATAAACTAGGAAGGATTTGATTTCGTCTTTTGAGAATGAAATAAATAATATGAATACAGATTTGAATATTCTGTCTATCATATATATAAACTAGGAAGGAGTCCTGAATCCATGAAAGCCTCTTCCCATCAGAAATATCTCCGCTGAATCTCCACGGCTGGCCTCGGGTTTCACAACCCTGACATTGTCACATATTGCACGCATAGCCTTCTCAAGTCTCTGCTGCTCACTACCTGACCACAGTTTACATACTATTGTGCCTCCGTCTTTCAAAACAGACAGGCCAAATGTTAAGACAGAGAAGCAGAGAGTGACGATTGCATCGTGGTTGTGAGATTTATTGCCTGTGGCTTTTGGGGCCATGTCGCTGAGTAGGACATCGGCTTTCTTGTCCTGGAGAATCGCTCTCACTCGGCTCTGGGTTGCTTCAGAAGTGAAATCACAAAGTGACAATAGGTGCACTCCATCTATGGGTGCCATGCTTTGAAGATCAATTCCAATGACTGTTCCTCTAAGTTGATCAGAATCTGAGTAAAAAAAGGGAGGTAAAATTAGTAAATCATCATAAGTCCAGGTTTTTACCAAATCAGCAGTTTTTAAGGTTATCTACAGTGAGACTAAGGAGTAAGCTTGAATAATGTAATGAATTTGAAGTGAAATGATTAAATTAACATAATAGACTGATATCTTTGGGTTTTTTTTAATTTTGCATGCTTACCATCTTACCACACTCTGAAAGACAGCTAAGTGATCCTGTTATGAATTTCTTAAATCTGCTTTATAGATGGATTAAATATAACTTCCAAGGTAGACATTATTTAATTTTCAAAACTATTACAAGCTGTCGATATACACATCACAATTGTTTTAAATGGTAAGACCTTTGAAATATTATGTGCAGGCACGCAAAGTCAAAGAGGTATGTTATCAGACAATTTTTTCTTTTTGAACTCCCTTTTGTCTATTTCTTTAAAATTCTTTCTCTTGGATCTGTTTCTCTCTATTTTGATCTCTTGTATCTATGTACACAACTGCTAAAGCATAATATTCATACCAGGGAACTCCTTGGATACAAACAAACATCATTGGAAATCAACACTTGAACATTTTCTGTTTTCAGCCCAAGAAGGTTACTATATGTAAAGTTCAATGTTTAAAAAAGGTTCCTTGAAATGTGAGATTTTATGTATAAAAAGAAAATAATAGTGCTTTTTTTGAGAGTTCCAAAAAAAAAATAGCAAAAGAACAGAACATGCAAATATAACAAAAAGGGCACCACTTTATCTGATTAAGATTTTTATAAACCTTGTTTAGTAATAACTATCTATAGTGATATAAACTATTCTCAATCTCATGGCATAAATTCCTTGATAGAAAAAAAGCCTTTAGGATGCACCAAGAATTTTGGATTCCACATTAAAAAAGTAAACTCATTGAGGGGTTAAATACATCTATAAAATGTACGATTTTGATTTTCAAATGGCTGAACTGTTCAAGTAGACACATCAAGTCTAATTTTTTTGTCCCATTGATTTTATTTAAAATTCCCTACCTTGACCATATGCGTTGACTTTTTGAGCAGCAACCTGACACCATGATCCAGGGGCTGCTCCACAATCAATCACTACATGTCCTGGCTTCAACAAGCCAAATCTGTCGTTTATCTGCAGTAATTTGAATGCGCTTCTACAGCGATAGTTTTCCTTGCCTGCTTGCTTAACATAGATGTCCCTCCTTTGTCTCTTGAGCCACTCATTGGAACTCACCCCTTTGTTTGAACTTATGCAATAAGTTTGGCTAAAGAATCTTGTGTTTATTCTAAATGTGTAAAAAATTGTCCGAAGTTCATGATGCATGATAGATCTAAATCTAGAAATCTACTCTTTCATAGAAAACCAGTGAATGTTACAAAAAACAAAAAACAATCACAACTTAAGGAATATTGTACTTATAATCTAGATTTAGATAGATGTCGCCATGTAAATAATACTTTCAAGCATTCTCAACTAGATAAGTTATGAGAGTACATTCAAACATTCTAAAGTAGACTAGTTATAGAGATCACAGTCATTTATGAGATATATGTTCGCATCTATATAGCCAGTTAGCCACACAAACTTCACCAAGTACTTGTTTTTGTTTTCGTTTCGCTTTTTAGATTTCCGGTAACCTGCGTTTTATCGATGTTTCTTAACAGTCACACATTATTAGTTATGTTCATCATTATTTATTCACCCATATGTCTATTTGGGCATACCTCTCAGCTTTTAGGTGTTAATCCCATTATATGTATGAGGTCTAAGTATTTCCCGAGAGATCTCTTAGATAACAATGCTGGCATTATATAAGCATTTCCATATTTAAAAATCTTTAATTGAATTTGATCATTCCGAGGATAAGATTTGGCTCATCGCTGTTTTGGCGTATAAGTATCTTCTTCTTTCTCCATTTTCTTCTCCGATGCTGTTGTGTTACACACCCATCCCTGCCAGGGCAACAGTTGCTGCAATCTTCTCTAAACCCTCCAAGGATCCGTAGAGCTTGCTTTGCAAATCCGTCCGCTGGCTCCATACAGTTATTCTTATGTCTTCATAGTCATTGCAGTCTTGTAGTGCATGCTCTACGATTTCTGCTTCTGTAGGTATAGGGCCTACCACACGAGCACATATCAGACTGTCCGATTTTGTACATGTGTATTTGTTATACATGTGATACCTAGGTCGGTTGTGCTCAATTCTGTCTGGGATTGTCTGTTCAAACTACGTGTCAAGCCATCTGCTCTTTGGTTACCATTAATTATATACTGCAATGCCTTGGGATCCATTGCAGGATCAGACATGCCGCCCTTTTATTAATATTTTGTGTAGAGGTTCATTGATGTGGTTTAACTAGAGTTTTTCTATGACGGATTTTGCGTCACTCAGAATAACGATCTGTAATGTTGGTTTCTCCAGGAATCACAGTGCTTCTTTGATAGCTTCCAATTCCGCGTATCTACTTTTGTTCTTGCTCAATGTAATCTCTTTAAATTCTCTTTATTTTACACCACCATCTGTTGTATAATTAATGTCTAGTCTGCTTATTCTATTTTTTATTTTGAAATATTTTCCAACTAGATCCAGTATTATGTTCCTCACATTTTCCCCTAACCCCAACCCCTCTTCATCCTCCTCCCCCCCCCCCCCCATTTCTTCCCTTCCTTTTTCTTTTTTCCATAATTTTCCATCCCAAAACAAAACAACAACAACAACAACAACAACAACAACAACATGAACAACAACAACAACAACAACGCGGCAAGTAGCCTACTTGCATTCATGAACCTGTAGATGGTCAAGAGTTAACTGAATATTGGCCAATGAGACATACATAATTAGTGCTGTGCACATGTCCTATGCACAGCTGATGTGCATCTTTAGTACGCGAATAATTATACCAACTCCTTCATCCTTCTTAGCCAGTCTCAGACAATATGCAAAATCTATTTTTTGTTGTTGTGACTTTTCATTTCTCGACGACCATAGGATGTCGGTCGACGGATGACAGCTTGTGATGTTGTGCCGACAACCTGTGCATTGCGAAACTGAGGCAAAGTTTAGCCTGTGTTGGTCTGTGTCGGACGTTCGCTAAATTTTACCTGCTCTCAGTTCAAAACTTAAAACACATATATTTTCTCTAGAATGCATCTATAATTGGCAAAGCTTGGCGTGCATGTAGCCCAAGGCCTGCACCTTATGTCGACGGTGGCAAATAAGGCCAGCCTCTATTATATCGATAATTAATATTATAGTTTCGATCATTCCCACATGAATGTACAGTGAACTTATTACTTTCGATTTCAAAGGTGAGGGACCATCCAGTCCACAAAAGCTGGAAGTGGATAAAGTAATAATTTCATATTTTATTACCAATAGGTTGTTCTATAGTTCAATGTTCACCATCTTTTAAAGAATCAATAATTCTTACCTTTAAAACTTTTACTAGACCTAGATCTAGATCTAATTGTATCCCCGAATAGCAAGAGAATCAACGTTTAAACTTGAAAATTAATCTATCTGGATCATCTAGTGTAGAGATTCTAACCTGGAGTCTTTCTTTATTCTGTTTCATGATGAATTGATTAGCCTGTTTCATGATATATTGAACCCAAATTAAATAGATATAGCTTTTAGAAAGTAATCTTGATCAATAGGCCTATCTATATTTACCATAATTTTTTCATGATGAATCGAACATTATCCAATGATTATAAACAAACATCAGTTAGGTCTACAGTATAAATTTACAATAAATATTATTGAAACTGCACATCTATGAAAATTTTTTTTTTTTCATTTTCTGTCAACAAGAATTAAACAATATAGATCTAGATCCATAGTATATACCTTGTAAGATGAGATCTAAGGAACATCCAGGCTGTTATTTTGTTTTTTTTCTTCATTTCCTGAGTTGGTGAAAACTAAAAAAGTTCCTTTTGCAATTAAAGGAATGCAGATATTTAAAAAAATTCAAAGAGTCCATATATAGCAATGAGTTTAAAAATTATAAAATGCCAGGGAAATTATAATTCCCTTCTTTTCTTCCAGAGCACTATACACATTTAATTCAAAATGGTGGCCATAATTTGTTATTTTTGTTTTTTCTTGGGAATTATGTTGATCTTTTTCTACGATAAGTGTTCCTAAATTCCACTCTCCACATCTTTCCTTTCATATAATTTTTTTTTTTTCAAAAGTCAGTCATGGCAGCCGGCACTCTGACAATATCAAGACACTTGACATGCAGCTTGAAACGTTCCATCCAGAAGATAATCAAACCTGCCAGCAGAACCACAACATCACAGTCCTGGTGCAGGAGGTCCATGCAGGGATCTTTGCCTTGTAAAAGATTTTATGCAAGTTCTTGTAAGTTCGCATTCATTGTGTTCTTCATCCTTCCATGTTATTTCCTTCCTGTCAGTGTAATGGGACCGGTTAAGTCTAGGTATGTGGTGTCGTGCTATAGGATCTTCCTCTTAGTACCTAGGAGGCATTGAACTAGGAGAGTGCTTTGCTTTTTCTCACTGTCTAGGGAATCAGAGCACAATAAAGTAGTTACTGTAATTATAATTATACAAACCTTAAATTCTTTTTCTAACCAAAGATTGTCTGTCTCATTATCAATCACATTATCTTAGAAATATTTGAGCCTATAAATTATAATTTGTTGTTGAAATTTTTAAGCTACTTTAGGATGATTTACTCCCTAATATGTTGTAGTTATAAATCCTTCCATTTTTTATAATTCTCGAGGTTTTTCTTTAACTTTTCCCCAGCATCAGTTCCACCAGATGACCACCATGAAGTCTTGTTGCAGAGACAGCGGAGGCGGGAAGAGGCACAAAAGGAGCTTGTATCAGCTGAGACATCAGAACTTTTCAAATTAGCCATGAGAAAAGTTCCACAGCAAGGTCATTCTTTTAACTTGGTAGTGCTTGAGGCTTGAAACCAATGAGTTATTGCAAAAAATATTACGGTATTTTAGATGCGACTTTCCTTTGTGTTAAAAAGGAGGAAAAAAAATATGAGTTATTTCCAAACTTTTGAGGGAATTGTACCTAATTTAAATAAAGGAGTTAACTCAATAAAGTGGTACTTTTAAGGATAGTTTAGGGTTTTGCGTGGTAAAACATGTTCAACAGATGATGTTGGGGTTTCTTTGAAAAAACAAAAAGATAGAGAGAGAGAGAGTGATAAAGAGACTTTTTTTTATATCTTCTTCCTGATCTCTAATTATGAGATGTGCAGAGGGACTCCTCTCTGTCTTGAGATCCATAATGATCCATGTCTTTTGTGTTACTCTCATATTAGAGCAATTAAATGGAATGAATGAACTTTGACAAATCGCTGATTTGGAAAAAAAAAAGGCTTATATGTGTAGGAAAGTTTTCATATTTAATTAATTCTCCTCTTTCTTAACTTAATGTGGTTCATAACAATACCTTGATATAATTTTTGTTCTAGTGATTGTTGTGACGACTGGCCTGTACCAACCAGAGTCTCGATCGTGGTTAAAGAGAGGAGTGACTTGCAGTACTTTCTCCAGCGTGTCATTTCACCCTCCCATTATTTCACTGTGCCTCAACCAGGGCAGGTAAATTATTATCTTTTAAGATAGATCTATAGTTTTTACCAATTTTATGAGCCAAATCATTTCAATGGCTCAATGGAAAAAACAGGCAATGTCACATTTTTTTACCCGGTGCATAAAAAATTATGTAGACTAAACTTTTGGCAAAAATTGGCATACTGTACTCTTTTGATCAATGAAAAATAATATACCTATGAAATTACATAAAAACTAGAATACATTTCAAAGATTCTTGTTCAACTAAAATGTTATGCAAGCGTAACTGTAAATTTGAGCTTTTGGATTTCAATGAAATAAAAGAAAAGTTAAATACTTGTACTGAATTATTTTTTAAAAGTGGTGGAAATTGGAAATTACCACAACAATTGGTTCAAATCTAATCAATTTGCTGGCAGAGCTAGAAATAAACAAAAGAAACATACAGGTCAATGGGTTTTATCCTTTCAGTTCCAAAATCGTGGACTGTCCACAACCCTCTCTCAGGCAAGAACTTTCAAATTTTTTATTTATTTTATTTTTTTAAAATATTTCACCCATCAAGTGCCATACTTTGCAGGGTTGGTGATCATGTCCCTCCACACTTTTCAAGCCTTTGATGCTTTCAATGCCTCGCTCACTTTCCCTACATTAAGCCATTTAATTAGTCAGTCCATTATCTTTTCAAATTGTTTTAACCTACTGAAATTACATAAAATAATTCAAATTGTCATAAGATATTACAAATTTACTCTAATAATAACAAGAAAAAAAAAGATTGCTTGGCATCTACAAATTTTATTTATAAGTGATTTTTCGTGTTAGTTTCCTGTAGAACTGTTTCATTAGGCATTCAGCTGCCTCCAGTTTCTTCTGTGTTTATTTTGAAATTGTCCAAGCTTAGATCCATAATTGATGTAAGGATGATATGGCTTCAATATAGCTTTTAAGAACTCTTCTTTTTGTATGCATGGAGATTCTCTTGTTTCTTAAGACTGCTTTCATTTTCTGAAAACTCAACTCTGCCAGTGCTAGTCTTGATGATATTTCAGTGTTATTCTTTCCATCACTTGAGATTGAAATTCCTAACTATTTTAATTGGTCACGCTATTTCAGTTAAGTTTCTTTGATATAGATATTTTTTTGTGGAGGTTCTTTCCTCTGAATGATGACTATCTCTTCTGTATTTTTACCTTTCAATTCCAGTCCTTTTTTCCTGCTCTCTTCTTCAACGATCTCCAACAGTTGTTGCAGGTCTTCACTATTATCTGCTATTAGTGCAGTGTCATCGGCATGACTATATTAAGTTGTTTTTGTTATGTCCTCCTATTTTAATTTCTGGGTAACCTTCTAAGTTCCCTATGATTATTTCACTGTAGAGGTAGAAAAAGTCGGGGAGAGTACACAGACCTGTCTAAGACCTTGGTTTATGGCTTGTTTTCAGTACATGCTTTTAATTATTTGTAGATTTTTTCCATCAACTTCCAATTGTGTTAGCTGTTTGATTATATTATCATGGAGCACTCTCTCAAATGCCTTAGGGTAATCATTAAAGCATAAGTAAACATTTTTTTTTACTTCAAATACCTGTTCAATGACAGTATGTAAGATGTAGATCTATAGTGTTTGTTTTTCCTTTTCCCTCTACAAACCCCCATTCTAAACGATATTTTGATGATATGACTCATGAGACTAATTATGATAGTGCAATAAAGTTTTCGTTCTGTGCTCCTAGCTTCTTTGATGATGCTAAAAATATTGATTTTGAGATATCTGTTGGAATCTGAATTGTGTTAAAGATTTCACTGAGCAACGTTGTAACTTAATCAATTTCATATAGTCCTACGTCAAGTGCTTCTATCATCTCAACTGATATTTTGTCTGGGTCTGTTGCTTTGCCTGCCTTTATTTTTCTTATCGCTTTATTGTATCTCATCTTTCATAATAGGTGACCATACTAACATTTTTCTGCAATACATTGTGGTCTTTCGTATGGTCATAAAAAATTGTGCTCATATTTTCTGCCCATCTTTCTAAAATTTTCTTTTTTTTTTCCATTACGGTGACACATATATATATCCATTAAAATGCATGTTTATTCTGTCATTCTTTAATGTTGTAAAAGTGTATATTCTCCATTTTGTCAATTTAATTTTTAGACCTAATTTAACAGTAGCAATGTGTCCTCAAAGAATAAGTACAGTTCTTAAACACATCCGATCAATTATTTGGACCATAATTCTTTAAATTGCTACTGTGGATTTTGGGACTAAAATTTATGAAACAACTGCAAAAAAACCATAAAAAAACGTAAGATCTTCTAATACACAGAACAAGTGAAACTTATCAATGCAAATTTTTTTTTTATATATGTTTCAGTCGCATGCACAACCTGTTGAAGTCAACAAAACGTTTTGCAGTCCACATTTTGGCTCAAGACCAGGTATTTAATTCTGTTCAACTTTCTTCTACCATTGCATTTGTAATGCTTTCTTATGCAGCTGTTATTCTGTAGAGTTAATAATCAATTAATAAAAAGCCTTGACATAACTTTTCTTTTGTTTTGAGACTTAACTAATATTTATTTAATAATAGTTGTTTCTCTATCCAAAAGGTCTTCTGTAAAAAAGTTTGATTCAAAATTCAGGAAACAAAAAAAAATGAAGAAATGAATATAAGACTAAAGAGTCCTGAATTCTTTTGAGTTTGGTTGTAAACCTCAGTAATTGTTGAATTTATTGTAAATTAAAATTTGTCAGTTTTTTGTTTTTGCTTTTTTTTTTATGCCAGGTGAGACATGGCATACATTTTTCTAAACCAGCAAAAGATGATCAATGCCAGTTTGAGAATATACCACACGTGCAAGGGGAAGAGGTGAGAAAGATATTGGGCTGAAATTATGCTGCTAGTGTTAAAAGCCTTTGAAATAAAATGTGGAGGCTAATACAGTAAACTTTTCCCCTCATCAGCTCTTTGATTATGTGGTTTTTTTTTTAAATTTTAACTGCACAGTATTGAAGAAGAATTATTTTGTGAGCTTGCCAACACCTCTGGTAGACAGATGACTGTGGGATTAATGAGTGGATGAGATACTTTTTTTTTTCGTAGGTCAAGAAGCGGAAAAATCAGGAATGCATAGTTTTCATCGAGTCTGAGTTTGTTACAGTCGAGGTGCATTGTATAATATTTAATTAATTATCATTCTGTATCACTGCATGATCAGATCTTTTTGTTTTCCACCAGGGCCTCCCTATCATCTTGGGATCGCTGGCGTGCCTGCTCTGTGACAGTCACTCCTACCACGGAGTGGGCGATCACACAGTCTGGTACGGCACTGTCACAGGGGTCAGTATGTCAGAGACGTTACAGGAACCGCTCATCTACTTTACTCGGTGAGGAACTAGCTTGATTTCATTGTACAAGAAAAAAATATAAATTTTGGTTAAGATGACAGTCAAAAAGGATGTTTTATGAAAACTAAACTACTTAAACTGCTATAGGAACAGTCATAACAGTCAAATTTGCCTTAAACTTTTAATTGCTATGATATCTTTGAGATGCACTCAGCACAAAAGCGATGATTAGTCATTCAGTTAATGTTGACGATTTGTGAGGAGAATATCTGTGACGTCGATGCCTCCATCTTTGTGTAGGATTCAGAGGGAAAACTTCCCCCAAATTACTGGATTTTTTTTCAGTGTTTTTTACTGTTCATTTCATTGTTGATATGCAGGCTCATTCTCTGGTATTCACCCGAAATCTGACCTGTATGAGAACTTTTTTTTTTTTAATCCTGAGAGGAGGGTTCTGAGTTAGAGATCACCATAATATGCATAGTCTTGAATGTCCAGAAATCTAGACATAATATGCATAGTCTTGAATGTTCAGAAATCTAGAGATTTGATTCATATGTAAATACATAGATGTTTCTAAATAGTGCAGAACCATATTTTAAACTAAAAAGTTGTTTTTTTACCATAGGAAGTTCCGCTCTGTCGGAGATGAAATATTCCTCAAGGCGTTTGAAGATGCTACTTTGCCATTTGAAGACTGGACACACCAAGCACATTTGAGGATGGCTTGGAACTACATCAAAGAACATGGGAAGGAAGGGGCAGTCCCTTATATCAAGTGAGCATTGTCTTTGGTTAGTGGTAGGATCTAAATAGTATTCTAGATGGAGGAGGATAAACTGGCGTAAGTGGTAGAGCGTTGGCTCCCTATTTAGAAGTCTCTGATTTGAAACCCTCGATCGGACATAAATTTGTTTATCCAAATTTGTCGCCTCCTTGTTGGATCTGTGTCAGTATAATTTGATCGTCTGAAAAGGAAGTCCAGGTATCCTCATACTGTCTCTGTGTATGGCAGCACGTAAGATGGTCATACTGGCCCCCAAGACTAACGTCACAAAATTATGTAGTCTATATCGTGCTGATATTTGACATTAAGCAACCAACTCAACTCAAGATAACATAATAGTTTATGATAGCAGACCCCACCTAGATGATAACATCTAATATTCAGGTTTCTATGTTGTTTCCCTTTTTGTTCATGACACTTTGGAAATGAATCGGTAATTGAGATTAATAATCTATCTGAAGATGAAGGGATGGCGTGTCTGTCCTCACTCGTTAGAATGATAAACATGACTGTAATAACAGATCAGTAATTATCTTGAAACCCTGCCCCCGTCCACAATATAGCCTATATAGTGCTGCTGTTGGACGTTAAACCAACCCAACCGCCCGAAACCCTGCCATTGCAGTAGTACCTTATTTTTGATTGAGACACATTGGCAACCCAACAATACTGTATTATATAATAATCCTCCAGGTACCTTGGCACATAAATAATAAAGATTTATAACACTTTATCAGATTTTTAAAGAATTTTATGGTTTGCAGGCATTGATCAATGCTTCAGTTACATTTTTCATATTTTATTCATAAACTGAGTATTTTTTGTGTGGTATAATTGATAAATTTTTTTCTTCTTCAGATTGGGAATCCAAAAGTTCAATGAGAGAAACCAGGATAAGGTCAGTGTGAGATTTGTATTCATCTCTGAAAACATGGTATTGTAGGTTTAAAAAAAAACAAACAATTGATATAATCATGTTGTTATTTCTTCAAATTGTTTGCACCAGACAATTTTATGAATTGTCCAAATTTCAATTGTTTATCCCTTCAGAAAGTGCCATGTAGAGTAAAAGGAAAACTAAAACACACTCACACACACACAGTAGTAATGTTTTTCAAACTATAGTGATATTAATGTTCATAGTTTTGGACACCAACGCCAAACCAAGTCAGCTTATATATAACACTGCATCTTTATGTGTCTCTGGAAGGCATATACTATGTTTCTAATTGCTTGTATGAATGATACAATTATTTGTATTCAATTGCCTGGCATGATTTGTTCAAAACCTTTTAATTTGATTTTTCTTGCTTTTGTTTCAGATAAGACTGGATACCACGAGACCATCACTATGTTCTTCATCCACCTTGTCTCTGATGCCATTGTTCAGAGTGTGTATGCTAACGAAACGTTCGAAAGTTTCCTGACAAACAACGGCCACCTACTAGACAAAGATATCCTACTGCAATATTACTCAATAGAAACCCTCCATCAGGAACTTGCCAGAAACAAGTAAGAGATTTTGATGAAGCAGCATCTGTGTGCTATTCATAGTGCTTTGAGATCTGCTTAACATAAACCTCTAGAAGTTTATTTTATCCCAAATATTATATTAAACAGTGACTATAAAGTTAAACAAAAATGGAATTGGTTCCTAGGAAGTTGTTTATTTAAAGCCTTTGTTTATCTTTACAGGGTTTTTGTTATGCAGATTTCGCTGTGAAGTATATGTGGTATTGGGTTATTTTATTTCTACGATTACTATAATTAGACAGTCCTGAATTCTTTTCAAAAAGAGATGTATGATATATTGAAAGTATTGAGACCCTTGCATCAACTTCAAACAACTAAAAGTCTTGATATTATAAAGTTCCCTCTCAAATAGCACACCCGTTTATTTTGCTACAATCAAAGTTTCTCAGACTAAGGCATGTGATAAGCAATAGATGTACTTAAATATACTTTAGACCAACCAATATTTTATTTTGGACAATTTTTTTTTTTCATATTAAGTTGAACTTAGTGTAAAAACAATGTAGACAAATAAGATAAAATACAAATTTATTTGTTTTCAATTTTTAAAGATTGCCCATGTAAATTCTCCATAAACATTTATTGACATGTTTATTTCCCATCTTCTCCGACAGATTCATTCCACCTGACAAGAAACCACTTCCTTGACCTCAGCTCTTGCATTTTTAGAAAACATTTTATGCAACCTGCCTGTGATACCAGATTTTTCTAGATGTATTTAACTTTTATGAATTTTAGTTATGGGGGAACAGGTTTACTATGTGAAATAAAGATGTGTTTCAAATTTTGTGCCATTTATAAGGTGAAATTAGGATTTCACATAAGTTATTCACATTTCATATTTATTTTGTGGGATGATTGAGTGCTCATTTAAGTCTATACCATCAGTAACACAGTGACAGCTGAGCTGGTGGCAGAGATCACCTGAATGTAGTGGAAAGATCTTTCTGTTTCCCTTATGCAGATTCATAAAGGAACCAAATAAGTTATCTCTTTGAATGACATTCAGGGTTATCATTGAACAAAGTTTGGTTTTCATCAAGAACAATCATATTAAGATTGTGTGTAATTGTTGAATTTTATAGATGTGATGATTGCTATCACAGAGACCTCATCATTTTTAAGTCCTTCCATACACAAAGAGCCGTTGTAGCGTTGATTATTTTTTTTCATCAGCGATTTTTTTTAATTAAAAAATTTTTTTTTAATGATTAAAGTCACAAAAATCTTGCCTTTTGTATCGTAGCTATTGTTATAAGCTTGTCACTTCCCACAGTCACTTCTTTTTGATACTACAAATTTCAGACTAGAACGAACCTTGATTCATTAAGTCATTTTGTCTATTAACATTTGGAAGTTAAGATGAGGTTTGACTTGTTTTGTTTTTTTAAATAAGATTCTCAACATGAAAAACATTCTAGTGGACATAGAAGCTTAACCTGAGGCTTATACATTATTTTTTTTAAAGTCTCCTTTGTACATTTGGAAAGCTGATCCATTAATTGTTGTTGAAAGATGTCCAATTTTTAGTTGAAAATTTGGCATGAGTTTAATTTTGTTGTAAGTTTATTTTCTATGGAGCATGAATGATATTGATAAGCATGAGTTGAGCAATGCTGGTTTATGAGACTCCATTTTAGTATACAGGGACTTAGCATGCATCCCATGTTGTTGATTGATGAAATTCCATTGAACATGAAATTATTCATTCATGAGTGCAACTCTGATGTTTAGTTAACATTTGCGATGCAATAATTTGTTTGCATAATTTTGATACGTATGGGTATGACTGAGATGTGCTTGGAATGTAAAGTGAGTCGGGTATCGTTGGAAAGTAATTTACTGTCTGAATGGCTGGACACTGAATTAGTTGTACAATACATTTACATCTTTAACTTGACTCTTTTCATAAAATGCATTGGTTTAATGACATTTAGAAAACAATAAGCAACATTTACACTCCATTGCTAAAGTTTCTGAATTTTTATTTTATTTTAACTGTCAACTTTCAAGTACCAGTTTGAAGATATAGGGCTAGAAGTACAGCGTCGCGTTAGCTTTCAAATCATTGTAAAATAAAGAAGGCTTATGGCGAACTGTTAGCTGCTATGGCGTTGTACTTATGATATACATTAAAAAAAAATTTGTTATGGAATTAAATTAACTTTTCTTTTTACACACACAAGTTATGGTACAGAGGTGCATTTATCTTCAGTTCATGAAAGGAAAAAAAGAATGGTGAGGATGGCTTTGTTTTTACTTATTATAGCTATAATGTTTAGAGGTGTCTCTTTATCTTTCTTGCCCGCTGACAACTGCTATTTGGTGCTACAAAGGAAGGAACAACAATAATAATAAAAAAAAAATGTGCTTATTATAAAATAATATGTCCTCACTTGTTGTTTTTTTAATATTTGTATAGTTGTGTCTTTTTTTTTTTTTTTTTCGTCCAATGTTTTTTATTTGAAATATTTTCATGAGATTAACTTTATGGTAAAAAATACACCAGGTGTTTGTCTACGAAACAATTTTTTTTCTGATCTTATACTTATGGGTAGGCTTTCCAAATCCCAACATAACAGACAAAGTCACCAAAGAGGACAAACATTTGTAGATAGAGTATAAGAGAAGTACCATTTAACATTGAACTAGCAGACCGGGTGCACAACAAAAGTTCTCTTGGCATATGCAGGGACTGGAAGAAGTGAAAAAAGAATTAGTTTATATATCGCCCTTTGCTTCAACGACAAAATCTTGGCATCACTTACAACATAAAGAGTTTTTAAAAAAAAAATCTTTATAGTAGTCACACCTCGAACTGTACTCACCACTCACATCCGCTCGTACGCGGAGGGTGAATGATGGTGTTTCAAATAAGAAATTGAAAGAAGGCCATTGGCCCATATTACAATGAATGGAAAAAATGGATTTCACCATCGACTGTGTTGGGTGTACATCTTTAGTATCAGATAAATTAATTCTATACATATTGTTACTGATAGGCAAACTTCAGGTTCTTAGTTGCGTTACAAGTCTCCACATCCTCCAACAGGGGGGCACTTAGCCCTGGGGTAGAACACCGGCTTCCGACGCAAAAGGTCATGATTCGAGCCCTGGCGATATCAATCCCTACTGGTTGGGTCGGTGTCAGTTTAATCTGACCGGCTAAGACAGGAGTCTCGCTTGTGGCAGCACATATAATTGTCTGACGTCAGTCTTGGAGCCCTTCAACAATATATCCTATATAATGCTGATGATGGACGTTAAACCAACTCAACATCAACATCAACATCCTACAGGCCAGGGCATCAATATAGCTAGCAATGTCCAAATCAGGGTGGTATTCAAGATAAAGCTCAAATGTTTTACTAATGATTTCCTTCCTTGAAGACTAGCTGATAATGATATCATTCTTTGTTTTTTTTCAAATAAGTGAAAGTGAAAGGGTGAAAAAATTTATGAAAAGTATTGAGATGGTGTTTAAATAAGTGAGCAGACTGACACAGTATCACACCACGAGATATTTACCTTCTGTATCCCTGTCTATAGTATGTAGGTCTTGTATTACCCAGATTTCCTCAAACGCACAGAATATTGATAAAAAAGCATCTTCTTCTTCTTCTTCTTCTTCTTCTTCTTCTCCTCCTCCTCCTCCTTCTTCTTCTTCTTGCAAATGTTTATGAACACCCTCCCTGGTGGTCGCGTTTTATTCCTATGTTTTGTGTGTGTGTGTGTGTGGAAGGGGGGGGGGGTATCACTGTTATGCATCTATTAGGTGGTGCAATATTACTAGCCTTAAGAAAACTTAAACTAGAAAAGAGCGAAACTGAAAGATTTTTATATCTCGTTAGATTCAATTTTTGTTGGCCATGCCCAAGTCTGGAAAACACCTTTAGAAGTGAAAAAAAATGGAAGGAAATAGAGCTTGAAAAGGATCTGAAAAGGGTTAGGAAGATGGTACCTGGGCAAAGGGATCGATCATAATTATTTGAGAACAGGGAAAAACAGAGGATCTCAAACGCCAACCTCCACGACATTCTATAACAATAATTATTATACGGGCCTATGTGCAGAGTTCTATTAATAGCACTCTGTGTGATTATGAATTGCCCTTCTTCTGTTTTTAAATCAAATTCAGTCTCCTTCACATTAATTATTCAAAAACTAATCTGCGATACGATACATTTTAAATTCAAATAATCAATAATTTTTTTCTATGTCTAAACATTTGCAGATGAAACCATTACCTTTTCACGTACATTTATATATTAAAACAATATGAATGCACTGCATGGGCTTGTGAAATCAGGATTTTAATCTTGAAAATCGTTCTAAATATGACTTTGAGTTTGAACAATCAGTAGCCGAGTTTGCTCAAAACAATTTTACCGATACCAAATACCAATAATGAAACAACAAAACAAAGGTGGCGGTGGACGAAACCGAAACTTCATAATTATGTGAGGTCTTTCCCAATTGTAAATTACTGTACATAAATATGACCCGTGAAGCTTTTATTTTTAATCACAAGGAAAACAGGTAAATATGTTATAATGTACATGTTCCTTTATATTATTTGTCAAATAAACCCCCAAGAGTTAGTTCAAAACAACCTACAGGGCAAGGTCTCAATCCTTACAGTAAGCACTAAACTTAGCCTTTTAAGACTTAATGTTATAAATGAATAATTATTTCTATTTTAAACAAAAATATTTGATCCAAAGGCATCTTGTTAAACTTTTAAACCTGAGCCACATGTTTCTTAAATGCACACGTAGATCCTATTACTCTAGCCTTAAACGTCACAACCACCATTTTTAATGGCAACATGAGAGATGCTTTGATCTAAAATCTTTGACCATTAGGCCTAGATCTATGTAGACCAGATCTATCCACATTATGATTACCCTCGACAGTTTACTTATCCTTGTAAAACCTCCTCAATATGATTACCTCTATGATTCCCACCCTTTTGAAGTAATAAAAAGGAAAGATAATGTTTCTTATATCATAGATACTCAGATTTAGAAGAAAAAAAAAACCCAACTTTCAGCATTTGGGGCAGAGAGAGAGATTCTTAGCATATTTCTTTTCTTAGCCTTGCTCTTCAGTTTTCTATCGTTACGGTTTGTTCAGTTGACGTCCTTTTAGGGATAAATACCAGGTGTGGGTGAACAAGTCCGATTTTATTGATAAAACGTACACCATTTCTAAAGTTCTTCTGTTCTAAATTTGACCCCTGTTCACGCTACCTTTGTTCCTTACTCAAATATTGATGGATCAGAATTTTGGCTTTTTTAAAAATAAAACTCAAGTAAAGCAGTGTAATTTGAGTTTAGGAATTACTTAAAAAAAATTTATCACACTAAACTAAAGAGAGCACATATTTTTTTATTTTTCAAATTTAACTTTTAAGTTACCATTAGACACCTTCATTGGCTTCAAATGTATCAAATGCATAATTTTTATTTTGTTACACAGTTTTTAAATATTGCCGTTAATTTTTATAATCCCCTGAAAAAATATTTTTAATGTATTCTCTTGCTTGCCCCTGTAGGTATGAGTGCATTAAAAGCAGTTGGAGTGTTCTGGGACATAGAGAATTGCTGTGTTCCCAAGGGAAAGTCAGCGTTGAAGATAATTGAGAGGATTAGAGAGAGATTTTTTCAAGATTGCAGAGAGGCAGAATTTATTTGTGTATGCGATATCATCAAGGAGGCTGATACAACAATCAAGGACTTGAACGATGGACAGGTAAGAATGAAAAATACAAATTGTGGCTTAACTTTCCATTACAAAAAAAATGTAATCATTCGGGAGACAGAGATTTTTTTCTTTCTGTGATTACTCTTCTAATTTCGATAGAGAGTATGTTTGGTAAATTTTTATGGCAAGACGTTTTGTTGATAAAGTTGTCACTATCTCAATTTCAATCAGACTATAAGAATATATCTTATGTATTTTTATTGAAATAATGTAGGTTGCCATTTAGTGAGTGATTTATACTTATACATTTAAAAGGAGAAATTTATACAATAACATTAACAATTTAACAGAAATTGTAGGTATCTAATAGTTAAAGTTAAAAAGATCCTTTTGGTTAAATATATTTTGATTTTAAAATCTGGGTAGTTGTTAGAGTACACATTTTGCGATTTAAGTGCCATTTGACTCTGACTTTTACTTTCATTTCAAAAATGTTGTTAATTGCATTTTCTTCCATTATCAATCAGACACTTATTTTACTACTTCTACTGCCAGCCTATAGAGATTTCACAAGACCACTTGCAGGCTTCTTATAAATGCTCGGTAGTAACTTACCAAAAAAAAAAAAAAAAAATTGGGGGGTGGTAGCAGTGACCAAGAGATATTGATTTTAAAAATTCCCATACAATACTTTCAGGCTAGCATTAGTTATGTTGGTTAGTTAAATGTATATATAGATAATTTCATTTTCTTAAATAGGTGTCCAGGCAAAACTAACTATTTTCTCTTCTGGGTTGCGTTCAATAGGGCAAGTACTATTTGATGTGTAACAAGGCAAAAGTGTGCATTGATGAATGTTGCAACAATTATTTCAATTACGGCTACAGAGTCTTTGGTAGCCATCTAGTTTCACTGATCAACCAGTCACGGTGCTTCATTTTTCTGTGTTCCATGACCCGACTCTATGACATTTATGCTTGTGGTCAGTGCACAGGGATGCACGTTGTACTCACATGCAAACAATGAGATTATAGCTCGAAAGGTCGCCTTAGATTTTAAAGTGTGGCCGTTTTATGCTCGTAATAATCTGAGATCGGGATGGAGAAGCCACCAAGGATGCCTTTCTTGTATTTTTTTTTTCTTTGTTTGGTAATTTGGCAACTTAAATACTTCTGGCACTTCTGTATTTCAGATACACACTTGTAAGGTTATGGTCTTTCTATGGCCGATTCATACATGTATTTGAGAGAAATATTTTTTATCATCTTTTTATGAATACTCCATGGTAATTTTGTTCATTTGGAGTGTTGTAATTATTCCTCTGACAAAGAAGGATGCTGACATAGAGCCAGTTCATTGAACCCCTTATGTTCAATGCACCATTCACAGTCACGGAGAAACCGAAACTGAATGTAGAAATAGTGTACATTTTGATGAGAAGAAAAGTTTACTGGGGAAGTTTCTTATTAGTTATTATGGATCATTTGAATCAAAATTGATCTAGTTCAAAGGTGAAGATATACCTTGTGTAATAAAATATAATAACAATACGACTTAAATACAATTTTTTGCCTAGGTCTCAATTTATATTTGTTTATTGTCTGTTTGGCCTATATAGTAACATTAATAATACTTTTGGTTCATGATTTGTTTAAAAAGTGGCCTTTTTTTTTTAAGGAAAGAAAAAGTATATCAGGTCTCAAAAAACACTTTCTATAATTTTGCCTATCATGAACATTATTTAGCTTGCAGAAGTGCAATGATTGGTTCAATCAGGATTTCCAATTTTCTCTTGTTTGTAGTTTTAATAATTCGGTATGAAAAGCATACCCGCAGTAATACAATAATGGTACCTAGTAAAAAAATGTGTTGCAGGTTTTTCCAAGAAATTTACAGAAATTCCCTTGTTCTGCTGGCTTTTTGAAATTTTTTGCTCCCACCCATGATGATGTGGTTTTTAGCCATTTTTAAATATTTTGGTGCAAAAAAAGTTGTGATTAAAACATGTGCTCTGTCACCCTCACCCATTTTCACAGATTAATGTTGTGCACATCAACGCCACAGCGAAGAATGCGGCGGATGACAAGATCAGGCAGAGCATGCGAAGGTTCTCGGACTCACATCCTCCAGGCACAAAAGTCATTTTGATATCAAGTAAGATACACAGATAAGGACTTTAATGGTCAGGTCTTCAGATTAAGAGGAAGTAAAACATTGTTCTAGAATTTTTCTATACCATAGAAGTAATTTTTTATTTAAAAAAAAAAAAAAATGTTTTTAATTTTAATATTTTTCGTCCGTTTCTGGGTCTGTAAAGGTGGAATTGTAAAAAAAGAATTCGGAGATAAAAACTGAGAGACATATTTAACAAGACAAATTCAAATTTAAGAATCAATTAACAGAAGGGATATTAACATTTCTAACTTTTTCGCTATTTTCCTAGGCATTTAGCGATAATGAAATCGTATCTAATGTTGGTCAAAATTTTAAGAGGATTAGCGAAATAATTGAAACTGTTTCAACTTCAAAGCAAGCTTTACATTTTTGGTTATATTCTCTGCCATATACTCACTACTGCAGTATTCCTTAGACAAATCTGGACACCACTGAATCATTTGCAATTCTATGTTCCACAGGGAATCAAGAGACTTTAACTAATCTAAACTAAATTACCTATTTTGGGAAATCGCTGGACAAGTATTCCCCTATGAAAAGTGTTTGATTAATCACCAATCTTTAGTTTACCATAACATTTAGATTGAAGGACATAAGAGAGATAAAATTATCAGCCTCAATTTTTTTTTTCCTGCTCTACTCAACCTCTGTCATCCTTGTAGTTCTTTATTGTGATAATGCTAACACGCATAAATAATGTTTTTTGATCTGCCTGATTTCCCAGGTGATGTCAACTTTGCCTCAGACTTGTCGGACCTTCGGCACAGAAAGAAGTTTGAAGTGGTGCTCATCCACAAAGCTCAGGTCAGCGAGGCTTTGCTCGCATGCGCCAATGAAGACTTCCTGTATGAGGATCTCATTCGAGATTTGCCTTCCTCTGCAGGCCAGAAGGTAAGTTTAGTTTGCCATTCATATAACTTCTACGCTTGTTTGGACATTTTGTTTATCATAAGTGCTTCCAATTGTCTGCAAAGTTGTGGAATTCCGCAAATGTAAACAGTTATAAAAAAAAAGAAAAAAATGCTAAAAAATATTTTTGGCACTAAGAGGTCAAGTTGGGTTCTAGGGACAGTAAAATTATGTCATATGACCTGAAGAGCATAAAATCAATGGGACATTTTTGAAAATTAATAGATTAAATATCACTGTTTTTTTAAAACTTTATTGATGCAAAAATAAAAGATAATGCTTAGGGCTAGACCATTCTGGTCATTCATTGACTAGAGTAGATCGTAGAATAAAAAGAAATAAATGTCGGTATCAAACATGCTGTTTTTTCGAACTCAGGCACAGACTGAGCCTTATAACAAGGGTATTCACTAGGTTGGTGTATAAAAACTATTGAACATATTTTAAACTGAAAGGTATCATTAAAAAGCCTAGGTCGTGCTGTTTTGGTCAGTGCATAATATATGGTGCTTCCTAAAATGAATAGCAGTCTTTTATTGCGTCTAGAAATACGATAAACCAGCTAAAATAGCGATTGGGAGCTTGTGATCAGCGCTTCTAAAATTTATTCCCTACTGCTTGGGTTGGTGTCAGTTTTGTGTGATGATGGACTGACACAGAATTCCTTTTTGACCCCACTCCCACAAATATGCATCCCATATTTCTACTTCTTGTTTGCTATCTTTTCAAATGGTTAAGATAGTTTCAAGAGGATTTGACCACAGTAATCAACTAGACTGATATTGTTATTTTCCTTTCGTTTTCTAACTAGGAGAGCACAGATGCTGTGTGCATTGTGTATGGCTATGACAAAGACGCAGTGAGTACGGTAATCAACTAGACTGATATTGTTATTTTCCTTTCGTTTTCTATCTAGGAGAGCACAGATGCTGTGTGCATTGTGTATGGCTATGACAAAGACGCAGTTCTGGAAAGAGTGAGCGGCATCCTGAAAATGCTGTCTAGTAACTGCGGAGGCAAAGTCATCTCTATTGGTCATCTCTACGCTGTGCTCAAATTCAGCACCTGGGAGCTAATGGAGAGGTCAGTTCATTTTACCTTATATTGGAGATTCCACTCCATTAGATGTGTTACTCTGAGTGATAGTGATGGTATGCTAGTCTGTGTCATGGTTTTTAGGTGTCAGTGTTATACTATATTCATAGTGATGAGGTGGAAATGTTTGTCATGTTTTTGGGGTGTCAGTCTGTTTCATCTCATGCTAACTTTTCGTTATTGCTTGTTTAAAGCATATTCCTTGTGTGCTCACTATTTTGGGTGATTTTCAAAAATTTATGAAAGGTAAGAAAAGCTTTGATAATTATTAGTTTGAAATGGAAGATATACAGATCAATACAAAAAGGTGCTAGCACAAGAGCATAGTTAGAGTGCACTACATGTGTGCAGCGTGATGGGAAAAAGTTAAGGTGTCTGTGTTATGATGTTGTATAATCCTGTGTTATGATGTTGAGGTGTCAAACTGTGTCATTTATTGTTAGGGTGCAAAATTTTCTTATGATATTGTGATGTCATTCTGTGTCATATTGATGTCAATCTGTGTTGTGAGGCTGAGGTATCACTCTGTGTCATAGTTTTGTGGTGCCAGGTTGTGCCATATGGATGGGGTGTATATGTGGACAAATCCTTTTAAAAGTTAAAATGCCTATATTTAATTCTGTTTGAAAAAAAAACAACCCAAAAAAACATGGAAAGTTTGACAATCATTAATAATTGTTATTATGATATTCAGTAAGTAAAAACTCTTGTGGATAGGACTCAAGAAGGATAAATAGGTGGAGTTTTTGATCACTGTGATGGTGTCTTTGAGTCGGGCACACCTTGTGTTTACACCTCTAATTCTTAGTATTTCAGGATAAGTTCTTATTTCAAAGAATTGTTGCATCTTGTTTAAAACATATGGTTAGGGACTAAATTTATCAATATGAATGCTGCGTGCATGAATCTTTTTTTACTAAGCTAACTTCCCTAAGGCCTCATTGTCTGCCTAAAGAAATGTACTTTGGCACAACTCTTCTTCCATTTTGCTCTCCCTTTTAAAAAAGAAAACGTGAGAGGTTGAGAAAGTGACATGTAAATTATTACAATATCTAATAGGATTCTAGTTTGAAAAATCAATTTTATTCTGTCTACTACACCTCAAGAACTACTAAAGGGAAAGTTAAGAAGCACAATGTGGAGTCTAGAATGATTGACGCACATGCACTCACCTCGATAAATATTGAATTAACCAATACTCAACCCTAGCTTTGAATATTTTTTGTGAAATGTAAATCCAAATCATCAAGGTGGGAATTTTTTAAATTCATTAAAGTATATCATTTATCATTTGGATCATGTATAGAATTTGGCGAGTTAAATTCTAACATATTTCTCTCTCTGCTCAAATATCAAATATGGGTTATCTCAGAAATATGGAAAAAATCAATCAGGCATATTCAAAATGACTACAAATATAATGGAGAAAGCATCCGCGCAGATTCTAAATAGCTAGAAACAATTCTAAAAAAAAAATCATGTAATAATTCTTTTAAAAAGATACACGGATATTAAAATGAAATAGAAAAAAATTCCAAAGCTATAGTAGTTTATGGATTTTTGCAAGTGACATTATGTTTAGATCAAGGTTGGGTCATCCCTAACACTATTCATCACATCATGTTATGCCCGCTATTTGTTAGACCCCGTCGTCGACACGATAGCATGAGGTGCCCTGTTCGAGTATAAAACTTAAGCACCCTGTATGTGGACGAGCTGAGAAGAACAGGCACCATCGACTTCTAATCTATACTAGTCGAATGGGTATGCTGACCATTTTCCAAGCCCATTTTTCTTATAAGGGTCCGAGGATGGGCGAAAAATTGTACAGCCGTAAATACGTATTAAAACCCCTTACAACATTGGTAAATCAGTCCAGCTGGTATAGTTGTCGAACTCCTCTAACGACTTTGTGATGCTCGAACCCGTAAAGAGTGTCCCTGTGGGTGTTGCGGCGAAGGCTATAATCTCTCAGTCACATGCCCTTCCACGCAGCCGCCATATAGAATTCCCCTGGGAAAACTAGGAGACTTTAATTTCATGTATATAGACACCCTCGACACAACCTCGCTGAGGTAATTATGTTATAGCAGTCATATGTTACCAGAGAAAGAGAGATATGGAGGGACATGATCACCAACGCTATGAGGCATGGTACTTGATGATGATGATGATGATGTTCGAATTTTGATCAGGCCTCTTTGTACCCTGTTAATTAATCAATAGAGTTTGGCCTACTCTGACAAAATCTGTGATATCCGCGTTTTCGTCCCTAAAAATTACAGTCATGAAATTTGTTATTTGGTTATCTCAGATAAAAACAATTGTTTGTTTACTATAGACAAAACAACACTATCGGTTAGCCACTTATGGTATGGTTCTCGAATTTGCGAAAAAAGCTACGGATATCGAAATGGGTGCTATAACTTAACTGCTACCAACGCTGCAACACTCCTGCTACTGATACAACACTCAGTAAGCGAATGGAGAGACCATAGCAAAAAAGCCAACCTCTACCTCCGAGAGGTGTAGTGCGAACCGGCGCAAGTGGTGGAGCGTTGATCTCCTAATCGGATGTCCCTAGTTCGAAACCCACGATCTATTAAACATGAATTTATTATCCAGGTTGGGCCGTTGTCACTATAATGTGATCGACTGAGACAGAAGTCCCGGTATACCCTCACCGTCTCGGTGTGACAGCATGAACATTATCCATCGTTAGGGACACGTTGGTCGTATACAATAATATAGTCTAAATGGTGCTGACGTTAGAAGATGAGCAACACTTTCAAATTCAACCTCAGAGTGGTTGTGTTCCTACCATTGACCTCTGTATCAGCAGGTTGTCGTTGAGTTGGTTTAGTCCAATACCAGCACTATATAGGTTATATTGTGGACGAGCTTCAATTCTGACGTCTGACAATTTTATTAGCTGTCACTTACGAGACAGGGCGGGGGGATACCATGGCTCATGTCTCAGCCGGTCACTAAACTGACTGCGACCCAACCAAGAGGAAGCGAAATCACCAGGGCTCGAACCACAGATCTTTTGCGTCGGAAGCCGATGGGCCATCACGGCCCATATATCAGCAGGACTGAAATGCTAAGTTGTTGAGGCCTGTATCCTATAGAATCATAGCTACATATGGAGCACTACGTTTCGCCTCTAACGAAAAGGGCTAAAGAATGGCAAGCGATTTGAGCAATTTATTCCCCTGGCTTAGAAGTCAATGATGGCAGAACGCCATCATCATGTGTTCGAGAAAGTGAACTCAAATACATTTGTCTACCCATAGACCTACCAGATATTGTAAAATATTGAGAGGTAGAGGGAATAAAGGTCTTTATGTGGGTTATTTTAAATATGTATTAAAAAAAACACCAACAAAAACCGCTGTCTGAAGATTGGCCCACCGTTGTATTTGATTAATAAAATAAGGCGAGCATGCGTCACTCTCTAACTCCCCATAGCAATGGCACTGTGAACTTTTTGTGTACGTGAAACGTCTCACTAAATCTCCAGTCTATATGGAACTATTACATACGTGTAATATGATATTACACATATGTAATAGTTCCATATAGACTGGAGTACCTGTGTGAGCTCCACTCACGACACATTGGATGATACTACAGTACAGAGGAGACAGCGCTAACTGCATGGTGTATCGTGGGTTTAGGAAGTGTTTAGCTGACCGACTTGTAAAATCTAGATCCCTCGACACCGGAAAGACAGAATAAATAGATAATATCTTATTTCGACCGTTGAAATGTGTAGATGATTGAACAAAGCATGTTGGACTAACAATGTTCGCTCAAAGAGGTGTTAATATAATCTCAGAGCTATACTCATGACATGTTCATAAATAGATATCCTGCCCCCCCCCCCCCCCCCCCCCCCCCCATCCCTTTTCTCTTTTCTCCCTT
>RQTK01000014.1:449119-478764 GCA_003991915.1 Elysia chlorotica
TCTCTCTCTCTCTCTCTCTCTCTCTCTCAATTATCCATGAGTCACATTCTGGTTGACTGTTCACTTTCTCACCGGGAGAGAAATCTGTACCTTGTTTCCAAACCACTGGAGAGCATATTAACTTCGTAGTCCTCTGCGCCTACTGAAGTACCTGAAAGACATTGGTGTGTATAATAAAATGTAACTGTGATAATCATACACATGGTTCTTTTAAATCACTGGATATACCCTTTACTTTTAACCAACCTTTTTATTCACATTTTTGTTTTGTTTACACCACTCAGAGAGATAAAAAGAGTCACCGCTGCTACTTGTATTGCAATAACTGTCTCAGAACATCATGGGTACAATTTAGCTGTTACCGTGCTGATGTGTCGTAAAAACAAACAAACTCACTCGCTCACTCGCTCACTCTCTCTCTCTCTCTCTCTCTCTCTCTCTCTCTCTCTCTCTCTCTCTCTCTCTCTCTCTCTCTCTTAAATGTCTTATTTTTGAGTCCCTCTTCTGAGCTATTGTGAACACGCCTAAAGAACACAATCCTTGTATTTATGAGACGAAAAATTGACGACTAGTTATAAACAACAAAACAAACCGCCCCACCCCCTGCCCCACGCACGAAGGTAAAAACTCAGAACACACAAGCCGGCGAGCGGGACTTTTGCATTTGAGTCTCTCTCAGAGAACAGACCTTGGTCTGATAATTATTGCAACAGAGACTCTTCTCGTTGCAGCGACCAGAGACAGATCTAGATTTGAATCTAGCGGAGATGACTGTTATTGCACGGACAGTGCACTTTGATTTAGATCTATCTTGATATTTGTAGCAGATATAGTTTCTCACGCCAGAGACGTGTTATTCTTTACCACTTAGTGGCTGTGGTATTTCCAGATATTCCTTGCTCCAACTCGCATTGTTCCCACGTTTCTTATTGACCAAAATTTTGCAGGTACATGTACTTAAATGTTATCCCAGTTCTATCAAGATCTGTGTAATAATATAACACTTAAATGATAAATGAGAGGCGTTCATGATCAAGAAACGAGCGAATTATGCAAGATCTCAATATTTTTTTTTACTTTCAAAGACTGGATACACTTCACGACGTACGTTTACATGTATTTGTATAAACAGTAGAGGGTATTTAGGATAAGACAGCGACCAGTTTTTAACAGTGTCCATTCACTTAAGCTGGTGTCCCCACAGGGTTAGGCAGCACCCAAATCGTCAGACGTTAGTCTTGAGAACCGCCCATGGTATAGCCTTATTGCTCACGTTGGACGTGAAGAAACTAGTTCACTCACTCACTGTATATTGGCGTTGAAAATGAAATGTTGAAAATAGTCATTTAGGGTCCTACTCATTTATCACTGATTTGAGGCGTAACTAGATTTTGACTTCAAAATAGTGTAAATTCATTCATTTCCTACAGATTCCCATTTTTTGGTAAAGATGAAACAGGCGAACTAACTGAGTGGTAGAGTGTTGTTCTCGAGAACGAGAGGTCCGCAGTTAGAATGTCTTCGATGGGTTTAAAATTTGTCAGACCTTGTCCCCTGTAACTAGGAGGGTCGGTGTCAGTATGTGACCGCCTGAGTCCAGGTCTCCCTGCCCTGTTTTGGATGTGGCAGCACATAAAATTGTCAGACGCCAGTGCTGCCGTTTGACGTTAAACTAAATGAACCAACTCAACTCTTTGTGTGGCAGCCAGTAACAGTGGTCAGTCTTTGGATCCGTCCACAATATAGCCCATATAGTCCTGACATTGGATCCCAAGCAACAAACTCAAACATCTTAATGGATCTTGAAGTCAACCCATCCCAGATTCAACAGTTAAAAAAAAAACATAATTTTTTAAATTCCTTTTTTTTTTGTATTTTTTTTTTATCGCAGAGCCACAAAGAGGATGAATGGCGAGGATGTGTATGGTAGGAAGATTACGGTCTGTTTGCCTGACGAGTCACCCTTCAGTATCAACAACAAAAGTGAGTACAGTGGGGGTAGATCGTTGGGAGGTCCCAGGTTCAAATCCTACGATTGGTAAAATTTATTTGTCCCAATTTATACTAAGTCAGTATAATATGACAGGCTGAGACAGCAATTTTCAAAAGTTTTAGAGATTTTTAGATTGTTTTCACATCATCAAGAGACAGCAGTCATTGTTTCCACTCAGTCTGAGTGGCAGAAGATATTACTCAGCTGTTTGTATAAAACTTTTCACAATAACGCTCTTATAGTGCTGACAATGGATGCTAAGCAAAGAGTAAAAGGGGCCTTCTGAATTTTCAAAAGTTTTAGAGATTTTTAGATTGTTTTCACATCATCAAGATTCTCTAGTTTCTAGTTGATCTAGAATTGAATACTTTAGCTTTTTTCACGAAATTCAAAGCCCCCCCCTATGCTTCGAAAAGAATTATGTGCAGATTTAGTCTAACTTTGATTTTCATGCTTCCTCTGGTCAATCAATTTGTTGGTTAAAAGGGACAGCACCTATTTGTATTAGTTATCTCAAAGGTTCTTACCTAAATTAATCAAGTTATGTATATTTCAGTGATGCCAATTATCTGTAAATTTACGGATGTTCAGTAGGAAAAAATGTCAGCAGGTCAGAGTTTAGTAAAGGGATGTCACGGGTTTGTTTTGTGCCCCGATATGGTATGCTGCTGTACAAAGAGGTTCAATTAAGAAAAGGAGCCAATTGCCATCACTATTTCTCATATTTCATATTTCACCGTCTCGTTTGTGGCAGCACATAAAATTGTCAGACATCAGTTTCAGAGTCTGTTCTCAATATAGCCTATATAAAGTGCTAAAAGTGATGTTGAACATTACAAAAACTCAAAACTCAAACTCGCATGCTTTCCGACTTTGCCCTCCTCTTGGCTTACACTTTCAATTCTCCCTGATCTTTTTCAGAATGGACATACATGGCTAAGAGGAACGAGAGTCCGTCGCCGCAGCGTCGTCCACCCAGGGAGAGGTACAACAGTCGATCGTATACCCCAGAGGGAATAAATAGTGCAGTGAGTGTATTTTATTTGGTCATTCTTCTCTTTTGAACTAGGTTAAAAAGGTGCATTTTACCATTGAAATGACCTTAGTTAGGTAATGGATACTAAGTGGTTACATATATATGGCCTTGTACGATCAGGACCCTGATTATTTGTTCCCAATGCTCTGTCAAACATGGGACAAACGTAACTTCCTTTTTATACATGACTTCATGCAATTGATATAAAGGTGTAGAACGTGTGAGAATAATTTTTATTATGTTCAATCGCAATGCAGCTTTTCCTTTTGATTTATTTTTTTGTTGTGAATTTTAGAAAGGCTGACACATGGAGCAAGTTTTCGAATTTTTAATGATACTGAAAAAGATTGTCCTAAGCCATATTTTGCAAATGATTTTTGCATGTCAATATGTGACATAAAAAAAATGGCGTCTTGTTATAACTTAAAAAAAAATTCTTTTCGATCTCTCACGATTAACAAACTCTAACAAACAAACTTTTGTCTTCTGCCGCTATCTGTATGGCACAGAATGACTACACCCTGGTGCCTGTTTCTGAGCTTGTGGACAACCGAGGCTTCAAGACTCCTGGCGGGCCAGTCAGATCAGGAGGTACTGGTGGTCCCAACCCCCCTCCTCCTACTGGGGAAAGCCCCTTGAGCCCAAGCCACACGCACACCCTGCCCAATAGCAACTCGGCGCGCTACTACATCAAGTCTGAGCTGCTCACTCCCAGCGACTTCCAGGGGGGCTCGGGACCAGATCCACCCGTCAGTGCACAAGTGGACGAGGCTCGCGCGCTCTTGAAGAAACTTAACGCTGCGGGCCGAAGTTCTCCGAGTACCGGAACGGCTAAGAATAACGAGGCTCCTGGACTTGGCCTGGGCTCGTCCCCTCGGCGCCAGGGCTCTGGTATATCGCTCAAAGACATTCCCCTGCCGCCTTCGGGCTACCAGTTCATGCCGCCTCCAAACATGATTCAGGCGGCACCGCCAGCATCTGCACAGCAGGGCTCCAGCTCCGAAGAGACTGGGCTAAAATATTCCAAAGCAGACCAGGTGAGTAATCCTTGAGCTGAATGTGGATTGGATCTTTGAAGAAAAATGCAGTTTGACAATGCTTAGTGATACCCTATATATAGAATGTCTTTTTTAAATTCAGCTAAAGGCTTACTATATGTGGCGTGTTGGATTTGTGGCATCATAATTTATAGTTAAGTAAAACACTGTTCTTTGTACAAAATGGGAGTACTGCACTATAATTAATTTCTGTTTGTTTGTTCCACAAATAGAAGTGCAATTTAGATAACTATGAATTGGATACATAATTATTTCTGCTGTTTGGAAAATGTTTGTCTTTTAAAAGTCTCTGTGATGCCTAGTTATTATCATTGTGTGGATGATGAAGTTGGTTTTCAAACCTCACAAAACATAATGTATTTGCATATGCATTTCAGTTATTTGAGAACCAGTCTAAAGAGAACCAAATGCAGAAGCCTGGCTTGTTGGGCCCAGTACCGTCATCATTCAGCTCAGGCCAGCAGGGGCCTCAGGCCAACAAGTTCAACCCTAGTGCCTACTTCAAGCACCCGGAGCCTGCCACAAGTGGGAGTGCTAACGCCACTATAGGTGCACAGCAGCAGCAGCAGCAGCATCAGAATCAGCACCAGTACCACCACCACCATCATCAAGGGCGGAGCATGTCTGTCCCAAGCACTGAACACCAGCAGGCCGGTGATGGCGGTCAGTTTTTCCGGTCGTATGGACAGTCAGGGGGAGGGGGAGGTGGTCATCGCAGCCACTCCCACGCTGGACCTGCCGGTGCTGGCAACAAAGGCGCTCACTCGGGAGGCTACAAGAAACAGGACGGTGGGGGGCAGCCTGTGCTGCAACAAAGGTAATTAAGACTTAAGAGAGTTTTCTTTACCCGTTTCCCACCACACGACACACATGTTGTACGCATTGTTATGCTCTTGCGGTAGCATTGATCTGCATACCATCTGTTTCAAAATGATAAAAATCGCAGCTTTTCCCTGAAAATTCCCCCTAAATAATGTGCACACAATTAATAGGCCTTAATTCATGCAATGGGAAAAAGTTAGGTCATTAATGAAGTCATTTAAGGCTAAAACAATGTTTTTGCAAATCTCAAGTTTTATTTTTTCTTAATCCTAAAATAATAGATACCAATTTGTGTGCCACTGTCTTTTGAAGATTATTCTGATTGGCTCTACAGACACAAACGCTTCTTTCCCTATTCTTAACTCTGTAGCTGTACTTTAGGTGTTGTGTCTTTGCTCTTTCTTTCAATCGACTATCCAGGAGCAGACACCAGTCTGGCGGTCAGAATCGCAAACCTAGCCCGGCTTCTCGTCCAGCGAGTACTGGCCAGACCCAGGGTCGTCCAAGCCCCACGGTGGACTCTGGAAACAGGTGAACAAGGGCTTCATGCCTTACAGGTTTTAAAACTGGTTAAAATGGGAAGAACACTGCTAGTGTCGTTTATTTTCTATCTACACCGTATGTCAGCATTTGCTCTTGGTTTGCACTCGATAATTTTCTAGAAATTTTAAAATTTGGTATTTTCACTGGCAAACCAAAAAGCTCCAGTGTGTAAAAAAACCTCATGTCACACCTCCGAGGTGAAATGACAATTACAAAATTTTTTTTCTGCAAGACAAATGGGGTGTTTACAAGCTTATCAGATGATCACTTTAATACCTTTTTTGCAATTCTAACATGGCTGGCCCTAAAAGCTCAAGTACCATTGATTTCCAAAGCTGCTTATTCCCTCTCCACAGTATACTAATACCATTTTTTTAACTGCAGTATTGTAAATCAACCCTTCTTTCTAAAGTTACGTATAGCTCTTTGGTTTGCACATACCTATCTATTCATTGATTACCTCTGTTTGCCATGACCGCAATTAGTAGCCATGGTAGCTCCTCACTGTGTGGCAGCAAGAAAAATGGTCAACACTATTTCCAATTCAGTGCTGATGTTGATCGCTAACCAACAAAGCCTACCGCAATAAGCTTTTACGTCATAAATCTTTCTCATCATGCCGTGGCTGAAAATTTGTTTTATGTGTTACCATTTTAGGACTTACAGCCCTACCCCACAGTTTGGTCAGGGGAACGGGAACTGTTTCAGGCCGAGACTGCCATCAGCGCCGCCTGCCTCTGCCCCTGGAGCCTTGGGATTCGTGGACAATGGCAAACGCACGCCATCACCGTTTGCTGGGATGCAGGCGCCAATCCGGCCACCCCAGCGCCAGAGAGGCAGCAACATCTACAGGGTCCCGACGCCTGTGGAGATTGGCGATCCCAGCTCAGACTATTTCCACCCAGACTTTCGCCTGAATGTGGACTCTTACGTGGAGCTGATCGTCTCCAACCTGGACTATAACATCTCCCCTCTGGACTGGCGGAAGGTGATCTTCGCGACGTTTCAGCCACATGTTAAGGTGAGGCTTATTTATTGGAAACTGGTGGATGTGAATTCGGACAGAAGGTAAAGCTTGCTCATATGAGGCTTTAACTAAAGAGATGAGCATTTGAGTGGCTCAATCAGAAAAGAGACATGACACCAAATTCACATTTTTTCTTTTTCTTTTTTTTAATGCTTTACTATAACAGATCTTAGATATTAGTCCTGATTTCTAATGCAAAATTTCTTTCATACATAGTTTAAAAACAGAATCTCAACTCAGGGGTTATTATTATATTTTAGATTGATCTATCCTCAACATTCTAAGGAAGATAAAATGAAGCTAAAGCCTCTAGTAGAAAATCGCTGCATAACATACTTGTATGCCTAATCTTAATTGATGTCAACCAATACATGAACTAATGAATCTTTTCTTTATGATGCCAACTACCCTTAGATTTACAGATATTCGTTAAAAATGGCAGGTCAGAATTCAGTAATAATCTGGCAAGGGGTTATGTTTTGTGACAATGGCTTTATGCAAATTTAAAGGTTCAGAAAAGAAAAAAATTTGATTCACCTGGCATCCATCACTATTGTCTTCAGATCCTGAGTATCCAGGTGCGCCTCCAGGCTGACAACACATCAGTGGCCACACTGCGTCTGCCCACAGAGCAAGAGGCCAGGTTTGCCATCTCCCAGTTCCACCGCCGCAAGATCGGCTACAAGCGCATCAATGTCCAGCTCAAGTCGGACTGCTCACAGTCCCCAGGGGAAGCTCTCAGGTGGGCAGTCTTTTCATTGTATCTAGTATTCTCAAGAGTGGAAGTTTTACTGTGTCAGTTTCAAAAGTTGAAATAGAACTGAGATCTTAAGTTTGGTGGTTTTCCAGTGGATTAGCACTCCTTTTTTGTAGTCATTAATCATATGATATGAATTTAACGTATTGATAATGAATCTCTACATTTCTTCAGTATTGTTTGGGCTTATGTTAGTATAATTTAAACGACTGAGATGGAAATCCTGATATCCCCATTCTGTCTCTGTGTGGTAGCATGTAAAAAAAATAGGAGCAGTAATATATCTAAAATATCACTAGTAAACTTAAATATCCAGTTGTTAGCTAATGGCAACAAACATATAAATTTTATTGTAAACTACATTATGTGATAACAAGTAAACTAGGACGCACCTTACATTCATGTATATCACCTGTCTTAAGGATGTTTTATTTTCTTCAGGATGGACACGATTGCTCTTCTCATGGAAGAAAAAGACAACAAAATGGCGCTTTCTCGTCTTATTGATCTCTTTGATAAAAGGTAAGCTTAAGAAAAAAAAATTTACTTATGGAGGCACCAATGAAATTTTTTTTTCCTCTACATTTTTCTCTTTAGTCCCAATTTACCAAATCAAACTTTAATTAAAAAAAAAATTATCTTCCTTTTTCTCTTGTTTTGGTCTGTGTTGATTTGCCTACCACAAAATTTTTCTTAATGTACCCTTCACCTTTATGATATCAGTTTTTCTTTTACAAGAAAGATTTCCATCCAAAATGTAAAAGAAATCCTAAACATTATATTACAATGTATCCGTTTCAGGTCTTAATGCAACTGTTTTGAAGACGATCACACTTAATTAGATGTACCAAGGACTAGAGCTGTATTTTCTGCTATCTTGTCTGTCTCTAAGTATGAAGAAAAAAAACCCTCAAGATTTTAAAGAATTTGCCAGTGTATTATTACTTATCTAATATTTTGGTTATTCTTGTTATATTCATGCAAAGATTCCACAAAACCGTGAGCGTGTCTGACATCTACAAGATGCGTGACACAATTCAGATCATGGAGGTAGGCGGGGGTGGACGTTGGGTCAAACTGCAGCCGGGGATCAAACGGACACCAACACCAAATCAGACTGCTGAAGGGGAGGTAATTAATCTGAACTGGGTGTTAAGCTTAGAATTTGGCATACCATAGTCCTACTTTTAGTTTCGCCATGTAACGCTTGAGTAATGAGCTTATGTTTATTGCATCCAATTTCATCAGATATATATTAAACATCTGTATCTTTTGACATTTTTAAAGTAACATAAAAAATTAATAATGATTAAACAGATGAATACTCAGGTTTGCCCGAGGGCTCAGTTGGTAGTAGTCAAGAGGACAGAGGTTTGAATCTCATTGAGCTTCCTCGATCATGTACAAATTCCTGTGGAACTAATCAAATATTATGAATAGGCAGTTAGCATGAAGTAAATTTTTCCTACCCAATGTTTAATTGACGAGGGAAGCAAAAAATTTAAAACTGTTCAAATTATGCTGACCATCCAATCCCTAGCCTTTAACTGATTCTCTTTCCTTTTTTAAACCTTTTGCCAGGTTATTGATGCCCTTGAGCTGCCTGTATGCCCCATCCACTGTGCCGAGGGCAGCGAGCATTACATAGAAGCCCTCAACTCGTGCATGCTTCCTAACGTACTGATGCTGCGCAAACATTTCTCTCCACAACTGCACTCTCTGTTGCTGTCACACAATGGGTACATCCCACTCATGAGGTGACTTAACTTTCTCTCAACATCATGTCATTACTCCTAGATCTTTTATGCAACTTTCATTTCTGTAGCTAACCAGATGACTTGTACCTCTATCAATCTAAAACCCATGTAGAGAAAAATTAACTGTTTTGATAACTGAGTTTTCTTTACTTTTGTCTTGCATAAGCTATGGTGTTAATAGGAAGGGCAGTTTTGCACAACTTCTTACAGCAAATAGTGATGTGTTTGCAGCTGATGTAGACTGTCTTGTCCTTCACTAAAGTAATAGTTTAAAGCGTAGTTAGGTGTAAACACCAATATATATCAGATGTATATGACACGTGTAGATTCTGATGTGATCGTCTGAGACACAAGTCCCGATATCCCCTCTCTGTTTGTGTGGCAACGCATATAATCAGATGTTAATCTCATGACCCATCTTCAATATAGCCTATTTGCTAACCTTTTCCCATCACACTGCACATATGTTGTGGGCAAATGATATGCTCTTCCATTTTAAAATAATCAGTATCAAAACTTTTACTTTTTGTAAGTTCTAAAACAGTCCCCCCAATTATATGCATACATTACAAAGAATAGGCCTTAAATCATGCAATGTTAAAAAGTAAAGAATCCGATAAAACAACTAACATGCTGATTATGTAATCTCTTTGCTTGGTCTGCAAACAGCTTCCCAGCATGCTATGCTGCTGAGTTCAAGCCGATTGAGCCAGAGAAGAAAGGCGGCATTCCTCTGGAGCATGTCATCAGCTGTGTGCCTGGCGTGGAAATCCAAGTCTCCAAAGCAGGAGTCAAGGTCATACAGTTTCAGCAGAACAGAGAACCTTTTTATGGTGGGTCTTTGGGCCTGACACGTTTTATTTCTTAAGTTTGGATACCAGATTAAGTACTAACAAAAATTATATTAAGTAGTTAAGACCAATGAACCTACAAAATTGACATTAGCATGCATTAACCTTTTTTATCTAAGGACAATCTTCACTTGAATTTTGCTTGTGTTACATTTCACAAAAAAAATAAAACTCTGGGTCCTTAACAATTACTCTTGCTGGAAATAAAATCTTATCTTTAAAAAATTACTCCATCTCTAATCTTCAAGTAATAACCTAATGTTAAATTCTTTAAATTTTTATTTCTATCCTTGGTTCTAGTTTCGAATTGATCTGTAGCTCTGTAGCTAATCTCATCGTATCCCCAGACATGATGAAAGGCACAGCATGGCAGGAGCTGGGAAAGATTTCCCGGGAAGGTGATGGAGCTTCTTCGCCAGCAGACAACGTGCTCGATGCCGGTCTCCAAGTTCATCCCAGCGTACCACCATTACTATGGAAAACAGTGTCGTGTCGCAGACTATGGTTACACAAAACTGCAGGAGCTCTTTGAGGCCATTCCCCATGCCATAGAGGTAATTTTTTTTGTTTCACATCTATATTCCATTGATTTGTGATATATCTTTTTTGCTAAATAACTAAAAATTGCTAACCTTGATGCTGCAGAATTTTGGATGAATATGTTTTTTAAAATGCTTTTAGCGGTTGAGGCAGAAAAAATACTTATATTATAGAAACTGCATTAGAATCTATTTTTTCCCTGCAGGTTCTAGGAACTGGTGACAGGAAAGTGATTACTTTGAGTCCTAGAGCTCAGCTGAAACGCTTTACAACGGACATTGTGAAAGTGGTGAAGGCACAACCAACCAAACAGATCATGTTGGACAAGTTTGCTGCTGCATACGGTAATCACTTAGTAGTAAAATGGTGCAGTTTTTAACCTTTTCAGTCTCATGTTTTCGACATGTAAATTCTTTGAAATCAAATTGTTACTCTAAAAACTTATACACTGACTTACAGTTTTGCAGTGAAATACTTTTGAGATAAATTTACAGGAAGGTAATTGAGGATTTTGAAAGGTTTAGTGCACTTTTTAAATTGAAAAAATAATTTTATACCGCATGGAAATAGATAACTAAGATAAAAAAGTCTGTGGCCAGTAGCACTTGACGCTTGTGGACTTCAAGGCAACTGAGATTGATTTCTTGAAAAATTATTTTACTGTAACCAAAACAGATGTTATGAAGTAGGGTTGCAAGCAACTTCAATAATTATAAAGGCCTGAAGACTTAGCTTTTAAATGCTGCTAGCCACTGCAAATGATTCATTGTAGTCTTTGTTTGAAGAAAACTAGCTTTATTCATTTCAAGTTGATGCCTAGCTGGTCTCAAGAAACCTGCTACGCTACGGGGCATGATCAATAGCATTATACTGACACCGACACAACTAACAAGGCAACCAAAGGGTGTATTGGACCCACAACATTCCCATTAGCTGTAGGATCTACCCTTGGATCACATCCTGTCTCGTGTATAACAGCACATAAAATTGTCAGACGTCAGTCTTGGGGCACGTCGACAATATAGCCTATGTAATGCTGATGTTGGACGTGAAACCAAATCAACAATCCTTGGCTCACAGGACCACATGATCCCCATATGATTGAATGTTCTATGTTTGTGTGTTTAATCTGCTCAGAGGAAGTTATGAGCAAGCCGCTGATCCTGGCTCACTATGGCGTCTGCTACATGGAAGATGTTCTCACCGACATTCCCACCACTACGCTGATTGTGAGTACTGCAGCAATTTTTAAAAGTTCCTCTGTAAACTATAGGCTACATTTTACTCCTTAAGTACTTTCACAGGATAGAGGTTTTGAAACAGGCATTCCTTATCAATAGAGTTAAATAAAGTTATAGCTGCCTATAAGTATTCTTTAACCATTAAGTTCCTGTTTTGTAAACTAGGACCATGATACAGATTTTATTGATTAAAATATACTGATGTAATGTGCTATTTAGTAAGATTAAACAGCTAAAGTTTTTAAGATTGTGATTCAGCACATTTGTTTTTGTTCAGGTGATTGAGGAAGCCCATCACATTCTTCTTGCCCTGCCAAGACGAGGTGAGTGCATGGAGAGCCCTGGTACTAAAGTATCTCCAGGACTAAATATTACAAAATTTCTGAAGATTGTTTTGATCCTTAAACTGTAAGACTGAAAATTGACAAAAACTGACTTTGATATAGCGCAAATGTTTCACCAACAGTTTTAAAATTTGGTCATGTTTGATACGTCTTTCATGATACTTACTTATTGTCATTTGTGACATTGTTTCAACCATTGTTTGTAGCATCACTATATGTGAGGCAACTCAGAGGGAATCGGGCACAAAATGCTGTATTAGTTTTGAGCTAGCGTATCCACTCTATTTTTACCTTTTTTCTTTAAAAAAAAAATTAAAATATTATCTGATTGTAGAATGTTATAAAGGTGAAATATTTTTAACCTCCTATAGTGCATTTAAAGCTCTTTAACACACCACAACACCACATTTTTGATTTCGTGCCTGTGCAGATCAAACCGCAGAAGAAGTTGAACGCACCAAGAAGTTCTCCCTGGAGGTTGTGGACTTGCTGAAGACGTGCCCCCAGTGCTGCATGCCGTTTAACAAGTTCATCCCAGCCTACCATCACCACTTTGGGCGCCAGTGCCGCGTTGCAGACTATGGGTTTTCTAAACTGGCAGACTTGTTTGAGGCTGTTTGTCATGTAGTCAGGGTGAGTGGATAGCCTGATGTTATTGTCATGTCTCTGTGTCAGTATATAAAATTGTCAGAATTTAGTCTTGGGACCCATCCGCAGATGGTATCCCTCTGTATATCTGTGGGCTGAGAGTATGGAAAGTTTGAGACATCACATGTCATTCTTGGTTTTTTACCATGTTTTCAATTGTCTGCCAGAAATTTGCCAGAATATAATTATTGTAATGTTCAGAACTCACAATAATAATAATAATAATAATAATAATAATAATAATAATAATAATAATAATAATAATAATAATAATAATAATAATAATAATAATAAAAGTAAATTTATATAGTGCTTTCCCCAATTGAAGCTCAAAGTGCTTTGCAACATTATATATATATAAAATGTTCACTCAAACAACTTCATAGATTCTGTACAATACAACAATATTCATTTACACAAATAAACATTGAAAATTCCCATCTTTCTTGTAACTCTTGTTAGCTTGAGGAGGAGGGCGAGGAGCGCATGATCCAGCTGTCGGTCACGGAGATGCGGGCAGTACTCACGGAGCAGCTAACCTCGCTACTGCGGCCGGTGGGGGCCATCCCTGTGGGCAAGATCCAGCAAGCCTTTGGCAGCCGCTTCAACTTTGGCCTCAAGCTCAGCGACTACGGGGCGGAGACGACTCGCTCTCTATTGCTACAGCTAAAGAACCACATCAAGGTGAGGCTTTGTTGGAGGAAAAAAAAAAAAGGAATCTTGTTAGTTTTACGTACCCGTAGGCTTCATGAAGAAAATCTATTTGTAGACCGGACAATGTCTTGAGTTTGAACTGGGTACCTCTGGCTCCCTAGTCCAAAGCATTAGCTACATATTTGTGACGATTTGCAGTTGGTAGTTTTTTACATTGTCTAATTTTTTTACTCTTCTCAAACATTGTTGGGTAAGGATATAATTTCTTTTATGAAAATGGTAGTGAATACAATTTATTGTAAGTATGCACAGTTTTTTTCCTGGAAAACTAGTGATGTAAAATTTAAAATTCAGATAAAGATAAGAGTTGAGCGTAAAAGGCCTAGCTTTCCTAAATAGTGTAGTGATCTTTTGATATAAACCATTCTCTTTAATGGCAAGGCGGTTTGGTGGTGGTGTATGTACAAATCCAGTTTTAAGCCTGTTTTTAACCGTTGTTAAGCATCAACCCAATAATTTCTATTTATAAGTTTTTCCCCTAATACTGTGGGTTCTCTTTGTTAGATCGAGAACTACAACGGACAAGAGTACGCTACTCTTGTGAAAGAGTTTCAGATCCCAGCTCTTGGACTGCAGGTCATGCAACTCTTGATGGACGAGTCTGGGGGTTGTCTGCCCCTGCAAGAACTCTGCACTAAGTACCAGTCCATGTTCGACAAACCATGTGACCTGGCAGAGATCCGAGATAAACTAGGGGACTATATTCAGGTAAGAATTAGATAAGTTGAAATTGCCATTTTGTGATTCCCATGAATAGGAAAATTGAAGAAGAAAAAAAATCTTGTCATTCAAACGATTTCATGATTTTATAGGCATTTATATAGAACGGCACTGATGTTAAGGAGTCTGAATTGTTCATGTACCAAGTTTTGCTCTGCTCTCCAAACTGAAACTTGGAAAAATTTTCTCTTATGCTGAAAGTTCTTACGTTGTTTCCAATACAAAAGATTTCCCTTTCTTTAAATATTTTTTAGCTTCTCCTGTGCGGCCCAAGATAAACTTAACCCTGAACTTATTGATTGTTTTGATAAATTTTTATTTCTTCTCCTCCAGATTGAAGACTCCATCTCCGGAGGGGGAATTATTCGGCTAAGCCTGCAGCAAAGCCTGGGGCGGAACCTGCGCCTGCTCCTGCTGCACCAGCCCGGCCAGAAGGTGGCCATGTCCGACCTGTACCGGCTCTACCGGCAGCAGTACAGCGTGGAGCTGAGCCCGGCGCTCTACGGCTTCCAGAGCCTCTACCAGCTGCTGCTCTCCTTCCCACACATCCTGGAGCTCCGCGGGAAGCCCACGCAGAAGTACATGGTCTTGTCCGGCATGCTGGCTCCTCCAGGTGGGTTGCGTTCAGTCGAGTTTGTTGCTCAATGTCCAACATCACTATATAGGGTTTATTGTGGTCAGGCCCTAAGATTAACGTCTGTCAATTTTCTGTGCCGCCCAAAGTTTGGACCAATGGTAGGTTTCGAACCGGAAACCTAATTGAAAGACCAATGCTTTACCACTTGAGCCACTTTGCCCTCTCCTGTAGGTGGGGCACACAATAAATGAATGGCGTCAATTTGTTCACTGAAACATGTAGTAATCATAGCTACACAAGAGCCCAAAATGGTTAGTCTGAGATGGGCTGGTGATTATTTCTGCATACTTTAGACTCTTTCCTTAAATTTGAATATTGTCTTGTAGACAGTAATAACGAGGTTGAGCTAGTTTGAAGGTTCGATCAAGACTTTTGCAATATGACAGGTACAACTAGGTATAGTTAGTAAGTTTGTGAATAAAACTTCTTTCTTAGATTGAGGCACCTTGAGAAGACAGAGCTGACAACCCAAACGGGGAAGATTTTTCTTGTCTTAAATGCATAGATTTTGTTTTTCAGCTTGGTAGCACATCTGAAATAGGGTATACAGAAACATTTCAAAAATGATTCTGTTGAAAAATATTTTGATTCATTGAAACAGGAGTTCTGCCCCCTGCACGAGTCGACGTCACCTCGCCCCAACAGTACACTAATCACAAGGAGGCTAATGGCAACAATGCCACAGGTAAATTCTCCATTCATCCATCCATCCATCCATCCATCCATCCATGCAATTCATTGTCAAACTAAAAAATTTGGTCTTCTGAAATTTATAGATTTATTTTAAAGTCTTTTTATGCAATATCTCTAAAACTGTGTTAAAAATATTCCAGTAGACTCTGTACCCTCCCACGCATGTTTTGTGTTTCCATAAATATCAAATCTGCTATAAATTACATGGTAGGCTAGGTGGAAAAAACTTGGAGGATATGATACCTTACACTACTAATGACAGATTAATAAAGCTAACCTCTACTGCTACCTGTCTCAGGATTTTCATTTCAGTTTTCTATCAGAGTATCTGCATAGATTTTTTTGAAACACGGGTTAATGGGAATATCCCTGGCAGATTGACACTGTTTACAGTTGGTCCTCTTTCCTCAGATGCAGCCAGCGCTGCCAGTGCATCAGTGAGCACACCAGGCCCGATTCCAAGCACTGGCTCTGACCTGTTGATGCACGCCTCGCAACTCTGGGACTCGGCCATCATCTCTCAGGTGAGTTCGCTAGAGAAAGCGCATTCCTTGCCTTTTGTGGTTGGAAACTGGAGAAAGTTCATCTTACCCCTACTAAAATAAAAGGAAATGCTTATTTTATCATTTATTTTATCAAAGCTTTGGCCAACAGTTTTGTAGTTGATTTTGTATGATGTTAATCAGTTTTATTTTACAATGAATATTTTTGCCTTTAGTAATTCCGGGGCAAAGTGGCTCAAGTGGTAAGCTTGGTCTCCAGATCGGGAGGTCCGCATTTCGTATTCCATGATAGGCAGATTTATTTGTCCAATTTCGTTCCTTGTAACTGGTTGGGTTGGTATCAGTATGTGACCGGCTGAGACAGGAGTCGTGGTATCTCCATCCTGTCTTGTGTGTGCCAGCGCATAAAATTGTCAGATGTCAGTCTTGGGGTCCGTCCACAATATAGCCTTTATAGTGCTGGCGTTGGATGCTAAAACCAAATCAAAACTCAACCCATCTTCCTAGACCATCATAAATCTTTTTTTTTCCCTATCTCTCGCTTCCTCAACCCATTCATGCCTTTAGTAATTCAATGTGCTCCTGTCGATGACTTATACCGTAACATTTTTCACATTTGCAAAGATTTCCTTACATGTTCCTATTGCCCTATAGTTGCCCTATATGTAGCCTCAGAAGCCAACCCTGAGTTATATTGTATTCTGCTCTATGCCTCCAGTCTCTACCGTGCTCAGTGGTCAGTTCGGCCCAGCCTGACAACTCGACCCCTGCAGCGTCCACGAGGATCATGAACATGCTGAGTGCCAGCACAGCGCGCTGCATGAAAGAGAGGGGACTGTCCGCAAACACCGTAACTCCGCCAGACATTCCAAATCCAAGCAAACCCCAGCAGGAGAAAGCAACGCCTGCGAGTGCAAGCAAGGCCAAGATCTTGTCTCCTAATGGTGTTCCCGTGGAGTGGCAGATGACTCCAGGTGGCAATAAGGTAATTATATTTCAATGAGGGCAGTAAAATATAGGAATAAAGATGAGAGGGGGGTGCTAATCATACAATAAAATGTTTTGTTAGTTTGGGAGCAATGAAGAGAACTGTAGGTGTGGTCACCTTAGTGTTTTTTTTGTGAGGCTATTCATCAGTTTAACACAAACTCAACTTGGTTTTTGTTTGGTAATTATATCCAAGTGTTCTGGGAACATTGAAAAATAAGAAATTAACCACCATGGTGTTGAATTGAGTATGCTAGTAGCAATTTCAAAAGGGATCTCTTCTGGAATTAATGATAATGATGATATATATCATATGTCAAATTAGTGGAGCCCACTGTTTATATATATTATAAGTATTGTGGCTTAAAACACCCACCATGTGGGGAGGGTAAATTTATCCGGCTGCAGAAAAATAATTGCCCTGTCCATATTGGCATAATTATACAACTGTCACAGCAGAATTAAGAGAAATTTTTTGTCTATTCCCCAGGTTGTGAGTGGTAACCTGTTGACGCCAGCTCTACAGGAGGACAGCAGCAGCACTATGGACGAGGAAGAGTTGGAGCAGAATCTGTTCTCGTCGGGAAATCTGCCTCTGGACACGAGCTCCACCACGTCGCAGCGTAGCTCCAGCTCCCAGAGCCCGGCCTCCAACAACTCGCCGGTCAAGCGCATCTCTAAGCCTCGCATCGCTGCAAACTTCAGCAAGCAGTAAATGATTGTAGGAAAACAGAGAAACGAGTTGAGCTGAGGCGTAAGTTAGTCATGATAGAAGTTTGTGATGCAACATTGAAAGAAGAAATGTGAGAAATGCAGGGTCTTTCTTTAATTTGCTTTTTAAAAAATATTTTATTGTCTTAATTTGGTTTTTATTTTTGTTTGTTAAAAATTATGATTGTAAAAGGTTAAAACTCATTTGTTTGGTATTTATATCAAGATAAAGGATGTTTTTTTTTAAGATCCACAAAATTCTTAAAATTAGAATTTTTTTTTGTTGTTTTGGATTGGTATCCATGGGATATACAAAGTGTTTTCCTATGGAAACAACACCTGATGTCATTAAATGCTGGAGTTATATTGTCAATCTTTTCTTAGAAAATAATTGTATATCACTTACCAGGCTGATTTGCCAGTAAGTTCATCTTATTGAACAAGGATAATAGGAGTGAATATCTATTAATTTTAGACCTATAACCTTCAACAATTTATTGGAATTTTTTAAAAACTTTTGAAATTTTATCTACAACTTTCAGGTATGAAAAATATATATATATATTAGCACAATTTTTGTGCATAATTTGAAAATTTTGTTCCATTTTTTGGCATTACTTGAACATACAAAACTGACGTTTTGTAAGCTGAAAACGCAATTACAGAGCCTGATTTCTCTGTATATGTTTGTGCATTGTATGGTGAAAGCCATTCTTTGTCTTTCATATTATTTGTTGCATCTCAATGTTTTCCATTTCTATATTTTTTGATACAGAGGCTGTAACTGTAAGTTTTTTTATATACAGTATGTATGTGAAATGAAAATAAGATGGATTGTACCTTTTGTGCTACACACTTTGCACATTAGTCACATATCAGGGTATGAGTTGAGAATCTCATGGCAGATAAAGAAATATTAGTGATATAGTCTGTAACCCTGTTTTGAAAAATTGTTTGTTTCAGTACACAACCCTGACAGTGTAAACACAAAATATGCTTTGATGGTACACATCTTCATTGTGTAAACATAAAGCATTGTTTGAAGCACTAACATGTCTTTTTTTTTTTTCAAAGTTGTGCTCTTTTTTTCAGTTTTACATCTCATTTAGAATTACTCTGTGTGATATATTACTTCACTTTTGTAGTATCGTTGTTGTCAGCCTAAGAATATTTTTTTTGAGTGATACTGTTTTTTGATTTGAATTGATACTTTCTACACATCAATATGCATGTTTTATTTTTGTCATTTTGCAATTTCAATCTTGGTAAGCTTTACCATTTTGTTGAAATCTTTAATGTTTTTCGTATTGCAACTTATGCAAGTCAGTCAAAATTTCAGATTTTTTTCTGTAGGATTTGTTATGCATTTTGTCATCATAAGCTGCTGGTCAGAATAGAATTCAGTATTGTCTGAGGAATGAAGAGGGAGATGTTCTGAGCTATGGATCTAATACTGCTGACAACTTGAGGTAGACTATGCTAGCAAAGAAAACTACAGGGTGCTGTAGTAGAGACCAAATACCAACTGAGGTGATTTGTTTCTGAGCATGTTTGGAGAGACTGGGGAAGAGCAGGCATTTTTCAACTACATGGACCACATGTAGAGGGCTTGCTCTCCTCTTTTCTTCAGTACATGCTCAGAGCAAGGATGGAGAAGATAGAGAAAAGAAATGTGCACAACATTCCTGATGTTATATAAAAAAGGATAAATAAATAATTATGTATAATGTTATGGTTAAATGTTTTGCTTTTATGTTATCCTTGGCCACACCTACTGCATAGATGGGCTACTTTTCCTTGAGTAAAGTAGATGTTAGGCTGGTTGTCCACTGGGCCGGGTTACACTGGGATGTCTGTGTATGCGAGTCCAGTGGACTGTGGTAGATAGGCAGGTGGTATTGTCTACATGCTGAAGTGTAGTGTTGCCATTTTGCCTGCCTGTTTAGGACTGGAGCTCTAGTGGTGAGGCCAGGAATATGTTGCTTATGTTGTTTTGATACTGTTATCTTAAATTGTTGTTGCACTAAGGGATGTTTCTTGGATGTATGGGTATTTGGTCATGGACACAGCAGACCTCTGTGAATCAGCACAAGGCGTTTGGTCCGACCTTGCCGTTTTGTAAGGGCCCTTCTAACAATAGATTGAATATGGGTTTATTTACCTTTCGGGACCAAGTAGTGAATGTACCTCATGTCGGTTTTAAAGATCAAGCTCAATGGTTGGTACGAGAAGTTGTGATTAGCTATGTAAGCTTGTGAAGACCACTTCATCTATCCAGCAATGTTGTTTCTCTGTAAACAAATTTAAAAGCTAGTCAAATAAAAGTCAAAAGTACAGATCACTCAAAAACAAGCCTTTGTGTATTTTTCTTTTCCTGTCCACTGTGTTTAAGATTTTATGACAAATGTGAAGGTTATTTGTTTTCTTATGTATAATAAATTTCTTGACTTTCCAGGTGGACATTTTTGGGCGTTTTAATTTCTATACTTGAGATCAAAACTTTCAGTTAAAAAATCCCAACGAAAGGTGCTGGAAAATATCACACAAAAAAAAACATAAGCAGTGTGTGCAAAATAGCACAAAATGTATTTATCACGCACATTTGATTGTTACACAAGAAAAAATTTGACATACACAATATACATCACATGTACTGGAAGAAAAAAAACAACTTTCATTCTTAGGCTTGAACCTATCGGACCAAAACAAGATCCGGACCTTCAACACCAACGCGAAGTCGTTCTTACTCTATGGCTAAGAAACGTGGCGTGTGACCAACTCCCATAAACTGCAAACTTTTACTAAAAGATGCCTCAGAAACATCCTCAACATTAGGTGGCTCTAAGTTGTCTCAAATAAACGTGGTATGGGACAATACAAACCCCCATCAATCCAGAGATAAAAAAGCGTAAATGGGGCTCCAAAAGCCTGTATCCTCCATCACAAGGCAAACCCCGAGGTCTGACGTTAGAGTTGTTGCAGTTGAGTTGGTTTTACGTCCTACGTCAGCACTATATAGGCTATATTTTGGACGGACTCCAAAACTGACGCCTGACAATTTTATGTATTGCCACACACAAGACAGGATGGGGATACCACGACTCCGGTCTGGTTTCAGCCGGTCACATTAAACTGACACTGACCTAACCAGTAGGGGGCGAAATCGCCAGGGCTCGAACCACGGACCTCCTGCATCGGAAGTTGATATTCTGCCCAAGGGATACCGCGGCGTAGCACTGAGACAGAAACAAACACGGCATATCGCATGGGCAGAGTTGAAGAGGACCAGCCAGAATCGTTCGGTGGAGGGGAGTTGCCACGGCCTTATGTTCCACGGGGAATCAAACAGCTTGAACTAAACTTAGGCTTGAAACATGACAAAAACTTTTTATTCACATATGTGAAAGATCTACTTCATTTGCTGCACAGTAGAAATTTTGCAGGAAAGGGTTTTTCTGAAGAATCTTTAGGAGCATTCCTAAACTGTACTTGCCACTCACACATGCCCATATGCAAAAAACTCAAGACTCAATGATATTTAAATGTGTTAAAGGATACTTCTGAAGAGTAACATAATTAACACTCAAAACACGATCATTATCTGATTGACAATACTACAAGCTGACTTTTAAGATGACAGTTTGCTGCACAATGACACATTACATTATAAACCACTACAATAAGAAAAATATTACACAACTAGAACAGGTAAGCTTACAACATTAACATCATATTACAACAGCAAAAAAACATTAAGAAAAATATATCTGCCTTAAAATCAATTGGCACAGAAACATAGTTAAAATATAAAACAACTCATTTCTATTAGCGACAATTATCAAAATGTTTATGGAGTTGGTGTTAATGATTGAAGGTTAATAGACAAAGGACAGGAAAATGGCAATTATGATACTGAAGTGGTGAAATTAATGTTGATCATGACAAAAGTGATAAAAAAATAATTAGGATGGCAATGTTTATAATGTACAGCTTAGCAATCAATGACAAACACATGGCTGCTCTTCTGGCTATCTATAGATATTATAGATATTATCTGAATGAGCATAGTCTCCTTGTTGATCCTCTTAATTTCTTTGAAGTAAACTTAGAAGAATTTCCCAATCACTTGCTTTAAATTGTTTCAACAATCCATCTCAGGTATCGATGACAGGGGCAAGAAGAAAACAAAAATAACTCAACCCAATTCAATTTACGAGTAGATGTGCTTGAGATAAACGACGATTTTTCAACCCAATTCAGCTACTTAATATACAGCATCTCCGCAGTTCTGTCACGATTGTTAACCCATATCAATGTAAAGGGCATGATTTAAATCACATGTGGCTCACGAAGCAATCACTAACCCATATAAGTTTAATGAATAGGAGGTTATCAATCGCTTTGCATCTATATTAATTAATATCTTCGTGTCTAGACAAATTAATATCTTCTCACCTAAATTTTATAGGGAATTAAAATTGGCAAAGTATTCGTTATGCTACACGTATTTGGCTCGATACGTGATCTAGATTCAACAAAGACCTAATAAGGTATTGTTTCGTTACCTATAAGATGCCCAAGGATTAATTTCTTTTAATTCATCAAAAGGAATCTGAGAGGAAAAGGAGTAATTATCATTAATTTGTCACTTGTCAGGTGCCTGTCAAACAAGCAAAGTTAGCCCAGTACCTGATACCCACTGTTTTTTTTTTTCGCACACGATACTTTTTGAGTCATGGTATCGCAGCACTATCTCTGAGGTGACGTTTGACGTTAAGTAACAACACTTTATATGGAGACCTATAAATTTAAGAGATTTGTGCAGTGAACTTTCACCAAAGTCATTTTGATTCCAAATACTTCCCAATTGGATAATTCTTGCTCCTCAATCAAACATCTGGATTTTTTTTTTAATGATGTGAAGAAGTTACGTCTCTGAACTCATGTCTGTTTCCCGTTTACTCACACCTTTACTCAATTGAAAATTTCTGAGAAATGTTTTCATTTTTAACTTATAAGAGTTATTTAAATTGTTCAAATTCAACCAAATGAGATAAATTGTATTATAAATCACTAATGTTTGAAGTGAATTGCTTAATGGCTATATATGAAAACAACAAAGAAACAATGGATATCATAATTAAATAATTGCCCGTGTTTTCTCAACAAAAATACTATGTACAGCCTCTCTTTGCCTAAGAAACGATTTCAAGGAAACAAATAGGCATGTCAAAACTTAAATGCATTGTAAATGGTAGGCTCACAATCCAATATGGAGAAGTGTCCAGTAACAAAATGAGGTTTACATGAAATTGATTTAAACTATAAATTTAGACACGTATTCACTCTCTCTCTCTGCCTCTCTGTATCTCTGTCTCTCTTTCTCTCTTTGTCCCACTGTCTATCTCCCTGTTTCTGTCTGTTGTTTGCTCGCTGTCTCTGTCTGTCTGTCTGTCTGTCTGTCTGTCTGTCTGTCTGTCTGTCTGTCTGTCTGTCTGTCTTCTCTCTCTCTCTCTCTCTCTCTCTCTCTCTCTCTCTCTCTCTCTCTCTCTCTCTCTTAGCTTTTAAGTCGCCTCAAAAGATACATAAACTGTTAAGTGACCCATTTCTATAAACATGTACAGAAGTCAGATGATTATCAAAACAGTATTGATCATCTCGGAATCTGCCATCGCATTCCTCGAGTGAATACAATGGGTAGGGCCTACAATCCTTGTTCTCTCCCTAGTCATTTGAGTCTCCCGAGTCCTTTCCAATGATCAATGGAAATGTAGCGATACACTGAACTGCACACGGAATTGCACTAATCACCAAGAACGTGAGTGATTGTAAAGTGTGGCCATCCACGACAATTGAGGAGGAACAAAAAAGAAAGCTGATTGGTTGGCCTCTATGACAGGCCCTGTCATGACCACATCTCTGAGTCTGAAGGATCACAGAGATTGCTGGTTACAGAGATAGACATCTTTTAGATCTACACCATCAGACGTCATCTGTGCCTGCGCATAGTCTGGTGGATCCAGTCTAGATAGCTGTTGACACGCGTGTAGATGCCGTACTTGCCTTTACGGCCGCATCCCTCGCCGTAGCTTGTCACTCCGTAGATAGCGTATCTTGGCGAGCTGTTGTCGGGCGTCATGGAGCAGAGCAAGGGGCCGCCACTGTCGCCGGCACAAGAGTCGGTCCCGCCCTGCCGGTACCCGGCACACACCTGGCGCCGCGAGATTGGGTAGTCGAATACCCGCTGGCACTTTCGGTGCCGAACCACAGGAACTTGTGCTTCGCGGAGCCGTTCCGAGCCGTAGATGTGCGTGTTTCGGGTTTTCCCCCAGCCCACGATGTAGCAGAGCTGATCTCTCGCCGGGCGGTAGTCACTTGAGGGCAGACAGGCATAGCCGGCCCTGGAGAAGGCGGACGGCGGATGCTGTAACTTAACCAGGGCAATGTCGTTGGAAATGGTTGGATAGTCAAAGTCAGGGTGAGGAATGCTGGTGGCCGGCCGTATATCCTCTTGGGTTGGTTCTACATCCGTCTTACCCGACTAGAGAAACAGGAAAAATAAAGTGATGAGAAATGTTTTGAAATACATAAAGCCTTAGCTTCAGTATTAGTTTTTAAATAAATCAGAAACGGGCAACATTATTTTGAAAACAAGAATAATGAAATGAATGGGCGAGAGCATTGGAAACAGTCAGTCCCACACCTGTATGTATATAATGCTTTGGAAGGAGATATTGAAGGAAGAATTCAAAGTTGCGAAATAGATAACAGAGAAATAGGCAACACAGCAGTTGAGACTGTACATACAAAGTATTACCTAGGATCGACAGTTACAAAAAGGTCGTTGATAACAAAACGGAACAAAACAGTATCACATTGCATGTGTAGAAAACAAATGCTGGACAATACATAGTACATTGTATAGACAGGGATCAAATCCAAACCGCTGTAGCTGTAAAGCCACTCTAATCTGCGTGGGTAGCAATGTCACTGACACAGTACAATCATTTAGTTAACAGAATGCACGAACATAATAATAGAGGATCGGTTTGTGATGGACAAACTATAAAAAACAACAACAACAAAAACCTCAACACAAAACCACCTTCTATAGGACTAACGCGAGACAGTTTACCAGATATCTCAGTAGATAGGACTATGATAGGCGATCAAGAGGTTCCAAGTTTTGAATCAGCTGGTGCACTTAGCTCTTTACAAGGAAAATGATAACGGGGCGTAAAAAATATAATCAAAGATGGAGGTGAGCTCTATGACTATTAGTATTGCAATCTGTATCGAGTGGCAGTTTACTCTAAAAAGGAAAACGACAAAAGAAGAGGAAGAAAAAGAAAAAGAAGGAGAGAAAGAAAGAAAGAAGAAGAAGAAGAAGAAGAAGAAGAAGAAGAAGAAGAAGAAGAAACAACAACAACAACAGCAACAACAACAACAACAACAACAACAACAACAACAACAACAGCAACGACAGCATCAACAGCAACAAGAAGTACAGGTACAACAAGACAACCACAACTACAACCACAACAACAACAACATCTTACAAAGCTTCATCACTCACATTGATGTTGTGCTCCCCGACCCTGACGAGGAACTTTCGCGGCCTGCCTCTCTTCTTGACGCAGTGGGCGGCCGTGAGGACCCAGTGAGGCGCGATCAGGGTGCCGCCACAGTAGTGGTCCTTGTTCTTGTGGGTCAGGATGGCCACCAAACCCAAACCAAAATAAAACAAGAAACAAAACAAACAAAACAACAACAACAAACAAACAAACAAACAATCAAACAACAAAAAACCACAACCAAAAGGTGAAGCTTTGACACAAACACAAAATAACAATTTTAATAAAAATCCAATTTACACTACTTTAAGTAGGCCAATTGACAATACAAATTACAAGGTGAGAAATATAATTGAATCGAGACTACATAATTATTGCAACAAACAAACAAACAACCAAACAACAAAAAACCACAACCAAAAGGTGAAGCTTTGACACAAACACAAAATGACAATTTTAATAAAAATCCAATTTACACTACTTTAAGTAGGCCAATTGACAATACAAATTACAAGGTGAGAAATATAATTGAATCGAGACTACATAATTATTGCAAGCTGGCAACTTTATGGTAGCTCAGAATAATAATAATAACAAAATTCATCAGCTGGCAAATCCAATATAAACTGCCATACACATTAAAATGTGACAAATCAAAACAAGTCATAATTTCATTGAAGTTTGTCGCTGGCGACAAAGACGTCAGTGAAGTGTCGAAGGTAAGACCAGGGTTACTGTTTGTTTTGTTGCTTAGCGCCCAACGACAGCCACATTGCGGACGGGCCCCAAGACTAACGTCTGACAATTTTAAGTGCTACCACACAGAAAGAGAGCTAGGGTATCATGACTCGAATCGGCAGCATTTCGATAAGAACCCCAGCGATCTAAGCCTGGATCAATCCCCTCCCCCCGCCCCAAACACCATTCCCTCTAAAAAACAAGTAGGAAGTAAATTTAATAAATATCACGTGACGCTATGGGCCGAACGAGTTAACTGCATATCGTTCAAACTGACTAGCTAAATACAATATGAGGGGCTGGACAATTTTGTTTGTTTGTTTATTAACACCACTTTTGCCAACAACTAAGCTAGCTATTAGGCAGTAGGAGATCCCCAAGACTAACATCTGGAAATTTTTTTGCTGCCACAAAGCACAAAGACAGGACGGGTATACTAAAAACTATGTAACAGTCGGTCACATTATACTGACATAGAGCCAATTGGCAGGTAAGAAGGCCGTATGATACGGATTCGAAATCGGGCCCTCTTGACAACAAGCCTCCGTTAAACCAACTAAGCTACTTCCCTACACAAAACGACGACAACAACAACAACACAACAACAACAACAACATCTTACAAAGCTTCATCACTCACATTGATGTTGTGCTCCCCGACCCTGACGAGGAACTTTCGCGGCCTGCCTCTCTTCTTGACGCAGTGGGCGGCCGTGAGGACCCAGTGAGGCGCGATCAGGGTGCCGCCACAGTAGTGGTCCTTGTTCTTGTGGGTCAGGATGGCCACCTGGTACAACAAGCGCTAGTTCAATACTTTGTAGTTCAATATAAGTATAAGAAACACTATGTGACAATCTAATACAAGTGTAATTGCAGTAATTCAATACAGGTAGGAGAAACACTATTTCAGTATTTCAATTCAAGTTGAAGAAACACTATTTCAGTATTTCAGTATTTCAATTCAAGTTGAAGAAACACTATTTCAGTATTTCAATACAAATAGAAGAATGTCAATTCAAGTTGAAGAAATACTATTTCAGTATTTCAATACAAGTTGAAGAAACCATATTTCACTATTTCAATACAAGTTGAAGAAACCATATTTTACTATTTCAATACAAGTTGAAGAAACACTATTTCAGTATTTCAATACAAGTTAAAGAAACACCATTTCATTTATTTTTTAAATCTTATTCATACACTCATTCCGCTAAAAGCCTAATTGGTGCTCTAGTTCAAAGTTATAAACGTTACCGTCTCCATTGAGACCCGTTAACGCACGGTCTCTGTTGCCAGAAGGTGACGTACCTGCCAAGGCCAACTATGCGGCATGACTTCCTGCCCACCGACGACTCGGTTACTACTACTACTACTACTACTACTACTACTACTACTACTACTACTACTACTACTACTACTACTACTACTACTACTACTACTACTACTACTACTACTACTACTACTACTATTACTACCACTGAATCTGCTATTGCTATATTTAAATTATCAGTAATTGGATGATCCATTTCCAAACAAAGACTAAATCGGATGAAACGTGTATGTGTCATTACGAAATCTGAATAGATAGTATCATTCATTGACTCATTGCTACGAGTAATAGCGACCGTGCTATGAATGATCAAACTCTCAGATTCATTTCCGACTTATTTCTGACTCGAAAACGGAGATTGTTTGGAACCATCTAAGCTAATGAATGGGCGACATGTTGAGAGATGTCTGGTTGTCTGATTAAGTATCAACTGAGGGCTTTCAACTTCCATAGCGCAATGGCTAGTACTCCTATTTTCAAGTAATGATTGTTTAACTGGATCTCTTCCAGTCCTCTTCCAGTCCTCAACTCTTCTATCTCCCCTCTCGCTCTTTGTGTTACCATCTCTTCCTTGACTTTCCTACACCCTGTCTCGCTTTATGTTAACCTGTCTCCCTTCACTCACCCTCTCTTAATTTCTGCCCCTTTCTCTCTATTCACAACCCCCCTCTCTTTCTCCCTCTCTCTGTCGCTTTAACCATCTCTCCCTACCTTTATTTTTATCCCACCCATTGGCCGTCACCCAGCAATGCCCCCCCCCCCCCCAATTGATTCAAAGGGCTTGACCTGTCCCCGCCACCACTTTACATAATATGCCAATCCTTGAGACCGGAATTTTCTGATCGCCTCGAGCTCCTTGCGAACGCTGCTAATCGGAAATCTCCACTCAACGACGTCTGTCTGATACGTCTGGGCCAGGATAACCGGACGCGGAAGCCGGCAGACGTCTGGTAGCCTCCGGCTAATATCCTGGCGCCCAGCGTCCTGCCACAGGCCTGTCTAGACAGACGCCCAAACTAGCCAGCCAAAGCTCACCCTGAAAACCTCCGCGAGTAATTATTGTCTCCTTCAGAAACCCAGGAATCTGGTAAACAAAGCCTGGAATGCAACGTCCTATACACGCCCAGTCATTTTGAACATCACAAAGTAAAAGAAGATAGTATTTTATTATTATAAGACAATAGTTATCATTATAATATACATACACATACGCTTGCGCTTACTAGTAGTGACGGTCGTGTACTATTCTGGTTCCATCTGACTTATGGTACAGCTTGATGCTTCAAACAGAAAGAAATGTTACGGAGTTATAAAGACAGCTCGATCAACGTGAAGAGATTCTAAAAATTTTTTAATGGAGTGAATCAAACATGAAACTACTGTAATTCATAATGTTCTCAGACAAACCAATTGTTTCAGCTAGCAGAAACATCACATCAACAGGATTTAGGAGCTTCAAATGATCAATAGCTGGATATTAGCGAATGATGTGCTTTGCACGTATAATTTAGTAAAATTTCACAAAAAAGTAATTCCACTTTGCCTAAAAGTATTATAAATGTTCAACAAGTAAAATCGGCATAGTGTCATCTTGTAGGAGATCTCAATAATTTTACTTTTTGGACACTTTAAATTCTCCCTGAAAGTCAAGAATACGGTATGTAATTTAGCAGGCGGCGCGGTAGCCCTGGGGTAGAACATCGGCTTCCGATGTAGGAAGTATCCTAAATGGCGGCAAGTCTCAAGACTTATAAAGTCTGACAAAAGAAAGTTTCTCTAATGCCACAAACAGACAGCGAGGATATCAGGACTTCTGTCTCAGCAGATCCCATTGTAGGCTCTACCGAATTTATCACAACTACCCAACCAGTAGGAAACGATTTCTTTGCATAATCGTAGGATAGAACTCGGAGCGTCTATTTTAAAGGCGCGCGTTCTGCTACTAAGCCACCTGGTTTCCCCGCTATAGGATGCCTCGGGTAATAAGTACAATGGTGCTAAATTTAAACTTAGGCCCATGGCTTAGGGGACTTAATGATAATAAAAAAATTGCCCTGAAAGAGTGACTTTTTGTTTATTATATCAAGTGGAACTTACATACCCTAGAATTTAAAATGCCAGAGTTTAGTGCTTGGCCCGTTAATTGAAGGTTGACCGTTTGCTGAAGAGGGGCCACTACTGAAGGAACATTCCTTCCTGCTGTGTATGGTTGGACACTTTTGCTAAGGATTTCAGCTTGGTTCTTAAAGGCACATTGGAACTTTCCTAAGTGCACACGGAAATAAACCTTATGTTGAGCGAAATTGGCAAGAGGAAAAGCCGGAACTCTGCGAACTAAATAGTATCACGGTGACCCAAACCTCAAGAGTGAGTGCCAAAGTTCTATCTACTCCAGAATCTTTATGTGTCTATCCAGCAATCT
>RQTK01000014.1:486974-512968 GCA_003991915.1 Elysia chlorotica
CGAGAGAGAGAGAGAGAGAGAGAGAGAGAGAGACCGACAGACAGGCAGATACACACACACAGACATAAAATTGAAACGGTAATATCGAAACAGGTGAAACAAAAATAGAAAAGAAGAATACAGATAAACAGAACGAGTAATAGAAATAGCGAGAATAAGAGAGAGAGAGAGAGAGAGAGAGAGAGAGAGAGAGAGAGAGAGAGAGAGAGAGAAAAAGAGAGAGAGAGAGATAAACTGAGACGGAGACAGAGACGTGCAAAGTGATAGAGCTGGAGACGGAGGCAGAGACATCAAGAAAAAAAAAAGAATGGTGCTTAAAAAAATTCAGAGAAAAGAATAAATTTAGGCTTTAATCCTTCTGTTTACATCCGGTCTCTTGCATAATGGCGCAGCCTTGGCACGTAGAACATTGACCTTGGCCGAGCGTGCATTAAACTTCCTGCTTTGGGGCCCTATTAAAATGCAAAACATTTAAATAATCCCATATATCAATGCAAGGGGAACAGAGGTCTTGGCCTGATCTGCGGACACGAGGCAAACAAAAAATTCTGGTTCACATTGTGACTCGAGGAAAAAAATGTAGAGAGTTAGATAGATAGAGAGAGAGAGGGAGAGAGAAGGAGAGAGAGAGAGATAGAGAGATAGAGAGAGAGAGAGAGAGAGAGAGAGAGAGAGAGGGGGGGGGGGGGGGGGGGGAAGGGTTGAGCGGATTACAGATTTATAAATCGTAACCCTGGGGGGTACAATGTGAAAACAAGTTCCTGTCGCCCTTGGATTAAGAATTTAATGTAATAAAGATACGCATTAAAGCACCCCTCAAATAAAAACAACAACAACCCTAAAACGAATAATAAAAAAAAAAAAACCCAACAAAAAAGAAGAACAATGTCAAATTTATAGATGCCGTGAAACGGGAGTGTGCGTGTGTGTGTGTGAAAAACAGAGAGGGGGAGAAAGAGAGAGTGAGAGAGTGGAGCGAGAGAGAGGGAGAGTGAAGCGAGAGAGAGGGAGAAAAAGAGAGGGGGAGAGCCATGGCTTAAAGATAGGTGCAAAGATCTAACCTCAGTCATGTGTGGTACCGCTTTGTCCCGGTTTTTACATAAAAGTGATATGGCCGGCTATGTTCTAGTCGTTGTCTTTAGGATTTTGGTATTGAACGGATGAGTTCATTTTCTTGTCGAGGCATTATTTTTCAGATAAAAATGTAAGATTATTTCGTAAAATCCGAATATTAATTATTCATACCCTTCTATTTTCTAAAGTCCAGGTATCTCCACTCCGTCTGTCCGGAAGAATGTAAAATTGCCTACATTATGTAACCTCAGTAACTCACCATTTCCAAACTAATAGAATATGCCAGTGAACAACACGGACACGGAGGAAAAATTATATATATATAAAAAAAAACTACAACTGCGAGAGGGTCTAATCAAAGTCAACAATGCTAACGTTTTACAATGTAAATGTACTTAGACAAATGAAATGAGCTGTTCAGCGCGGCGTCATTTTTGCAGACAATCATGAAATCTCTTATTTTTTTCTTTACGGTCCTCTTTTATTTTTTTATTTTTTTTTAATCTCTCATTGCTGTAGGTTCAGTCATGTCAGTTATGGAAACAGGCAGCTATTTATTTATTTTACTTAATGTGGCCAAAATAAATAATTCAAATAAACATTCAAACACAAATGGCCCACGAAAGAAAGATTGAGATATAAAAAAAAATTATACACACACACACACACACACGCACACACATACACACACCCACACATATATATATATATTAGATAGATAGATAGATAGATAGATAGATAGAGAAAGAGCGAACAGACAGACAGATACAGACATATAAACATAAATAAAAAAAGGAGAAAGGTAAAGAAAAAAGTACAATCAGAGAGAGAGCGAAAGAGAGAGAGAGAGAGAGAGAGAGAGAGAGAGAGAGAGAGAGAGAGAGAGAGAGAGAGAGAGAGAGAGAGAGAGAGAGAGAGAGAGAGAGAGAGAGAGAAGAGACAGACAGACAGACAGACATAGAAAAAGACAAATATAGAGCCAGAGACAGAGAGATAGAGACAGAGACAGAGCGCAGACAGACAGACAAGGACAGAAAACATACAGAGAAAAAGACCGCACCCCAGTATTCGTAGCTAAATCAACATGCACAACATGGGAGACAAGAGGACATTAACCCTCATAAAACTGTCGGAGCACCTGCAACTAAGCCTCCCTATTCAAGTCCAGGACGTTGGAACCCGCACCCACGTAAAGACCTTTGAAGATCAAGGTGATCACCTCAAAGACTTAAAGTTTCAAAAAACGTCCAAAGGTTAATTTCCTGAATGTGTATCGAGATTCGCCTGGTATTTAAATAACTTAGTCTTTGGTTGCAATTATAAGAAAATCTTGCAAGACGCTGAAGAGTGTTAAGAAAGTTCACGTTAAGCTAGTGGCCATTATATGGAAGACGGAACAAAAGAAATAATGTAAAAAAAAAGAAAAAAAAGAAAGAGGAAGAGAGAGAGTGAAAGAAAGAGAGAGAGAGAGAGAGAGAGAGAGAGAGAGAGAGAGAGAGAGAGAGAGAGAGAGAGAGAGACACACACACACACAGACAGAAATAGATACATAGACAGCGACATAGACAGAGACAGAGACATAGAGACAGGCAGACAGACAAGGACAGAAAACATACAAGGAGAAAAAGACAGCACCCCAGTATTCGTAGCTAAATCAACATGCACAACACGGGAGACAAGAGGACATTAACCCTCATAAAACTGTCGGAGCACCTGCAACTAAGCCTCCCTATTCAAGTCCAGGACCCGCCCCACGTACAGACCTTTGAAGATCAAGGGTGTCGAGGATTTGCAAGATTGCGTCCAGGATGAGCCGTTGATGAATTATAGGTTTGAACCTCTTCCCTCCGTCCCTGCCTCGTGGAAAAAAACCCAATAAAAAAACAAACACCCTCACCCGAAACAACAACAGCAGCAACAACAACAACAACAAAAACAACAACAACAACAACAACAACAACAACAACAACAACAACAACAACAACAACAACAACAACAACAACAACAACAACAACAACAACAACCACGAAACAAATGAAAACAACAATAGACTATCAACACCAAACAACGACACAAGCCGAAGAGCTTATACGCAAATCGTAGAAATTGCAAAAATAATTATGGTATCGGTAGTGTTTCTTTTGTAGTTGTAATAATGGAAATTGTTAAGCGCATTGAGCATGATCGTTCATGGAAGCGCGCTATATAAAAGAAATATATATTATTATTAATATTATTACACCCACTAAGCCAAAAACTGGGGCGGCATAAGTGACGATCGAACCTGAAACCTCCAATTAGAAGCCGCACATTTTATCATTCGAACATATCCTCTCCCCCCTTTCCCAATATAACGGATAAAAAAAAAATCAAAACACTAATAAACAAAGGTACCTATAAAACAAATGCATAACTTTATTTGATGTGAGATAATTATATTGAGTTGCCCCTGTAAGAGATGCATATCAAGGAGTATTTATTAATTCGTCCCATTACTGACTTATTTCACAATAAAATTGTTAGACGTAAGTCTCTGGACCCTTCCGCGATCTCTCTTAGTTAAGTTGCTGATCTTGGACGTTAAGTAACCAACAAATCAACAACGAACGTTTATAACCGTATTTCTAGAATACTTTGGCCTACTTAAAGAAACAAACATTCGTAATTCGGATTCAAATTGTAAGAACTTTATCCTTCCCTATATTTTTAAAAAATCTTTTCATTATTGCAATGCCCATACTCTGGCTTCCAGCGTTTCCCATTACCACACGCACTCTTTTTCCCTGGGCGGATAGAAAAATAAAACCATGTACAATAAAACAGATGAATACGCTTCATCACTCTTAGCATTATTTTATTACCTGGAACGCATGCCAGTGATTTTGACACATTCTCTCCACATATCATCGTTTAGATCATGAGATACAGCTTAGTTTACAATCTATTGAAAACACATTAAATGAAGACGCACTATTCAAAGATTATTAGGATGCTATTAAAATCCTATTAACAAATCGGCGATGATTTTCACTTTTCCTTCTTACTTGATTTATTTCTTCCCTTGTTTGTCAAATTACACTTTATTTTCGCCTCCTCATTCTTCCTCTTCCTGCTTCGTTTTCATAATAAAATCATCGTCATCATCATCATCATCATCATCATCATCATCATCATCATCATCATCATCATCATCATCATCATCATCATCATCATCATCATCATCATCATCATCATCATCATCATCATCATCATCATCACCATCATCACCACCATTATCCTCCTCCTCATCCTCTTCACCTCAATCATCATCATAGTTTTTTGTTATTCTGATTCCACCGCCTAACACATTCCTAGCAATTTTCCCCGAACATTCTTGGCTAAATCCCATATGGGAACTCACGAACAGAGGGGTCGACCTCAATCTATGGATCATTCACGTGGGATGACGCATCACAGCTAATTCAAAACATTTTCAGAGCCTGTCAGGATCACAGTATCGTACTGTTATGGTTTAGCACTCATTAGTTGGATTCTGAAAATAGTCTGTATTCCTTCACTACTTGTCGGGCAGAAAAAAAAACCAAAAAAAAAAACCAATACACATGTATAAACTGACATGGGAACCTTCACTAACTAACTTGAAGTTTAGGCAGAATGATGGCTATATATAGTCCCCCTCTCCTATGTCATATCGAACCGAAGAATGATAGGTTTGCAATAACTTCGCGCGTCGAGCTCGCTAAAGCTATCTTGCTACTATGTACTATCTTATTCACACTACTATGTACTGGGGCAAAGGAAACGCCATCATTATTAACTTGTTGGCTCTATTTTGTTTGAAAAGATTTTTTTTAAACCCTTGTACCATAGTCTGCATAATTATTCTCTACTCAGACCCAAACTACGACTATTTTATTTCTCGTACTGTGAAGGCTCTAGATTATGAGAAAACTAATTCAAACCGGCATCTTTAATGATGTTGTTCTTTACACATAGCCAACAATAAATGGTTGGAATCCAGGATATTTTAAAAATTTCGTTCACGTCCTAAAAAAACCCACGTCAACTTTTAATATTTGAAAAATAAAATCTACAGCTCTGAAAAGTGTTCGAATAGTCAATGATCAAGAAGAGCAGAACAAACATGATATATTACCACGTTCGCTAAAAGAAGGCATTCAATGCTTGGAATTTAGCACTTGGACATTGAAATGGGGACATAGGAAGTCAAGAACAAACATTAGAGTTTTCAAATCAAGACGACCGAGCAGACAGGATAGTCAAGAAAGATGGACATTTTTGATTCGTGTGTCATAAGCAAAACATTCCGAGAATTTCAACTAAATGGGTTGATGTTAAAAACAAGACAACAAACCACGGGGAATTTGAATTTGGACGCACCAAAATGTCGTAAAAAACAACAACAACAACAACAACAACAACAACAACAACAACAACAACAACAACAACAACAACAACAACAATAACACCAAAACCATACGACAACAACTAAAAAAACCTAAAAGAAAACATTAAGAAAATGAAGGATAGAGATCATGATCTAGCGTCAGGGTTCGAATTTTACCGTGAGCTGTGCTGGTCGATACCACAATTCGCAATTAGTCTATTTGTTAAGAAGTGGAGCGACTACAACTATAGCCCCACACATTGGAAAAAGTAAATTAATGTGTTCATGGGCTATAGCGCATTGTTCGGTTGGTCTGTTAGATTTGCAACGTTCAAAGTGAACAATTAGCCTGTACCGCTGGTGGGTCCCGATACCAAAGTCTGAAACTTTTTTTCCACATTATTTCTGTTTGCACTTAAGTCCAATGTGCACAAGGCTAATGTCTGATAAATTTACGTGCTGCACCCCCAAAAAAAAAACAAAAACAAACAAAAAACAGCGCAGGGATACCGTGACTCTTATCTCACCCCGTCACATTAAACTGACACTTTGTCCAATTGTGGATTTCGAACCGGGGACCTCCCTATTAAAAGACCAACGCTTGAGCCAGGTTTTTTTCATTTTTCATCGGCGCGCCTGCCCCCCCCCCCCCCCCCCCCCCCCCCCATCTTTTTTTCCTTCACGAAATGGCTGCATTCACTTAGCAATGCCCGCAGACTAGATCTAGAGTCTGGGTATTGACCTCCTACCACTCCACTCTCAGATCAATCAAGTCGGTCACAGACCACGTGACTTGTGTTTTCCGGTCACAGAGATTCTATCGATGGGCAGTGGGTTCTTGACCTTGTTCTCAAAGTGGCCATGTTTTTTAAGTCCATATCTAAGATTATAATTGGTTAGATCGTGGATAACAAGGTAGAGCCATTACCTTTTCCAAATTTATCTATATCGTCATCTAAAGAAGTGACCATTTTTTCAGATATCTAAAATTATTGTTTATTAGATCGTGGATTACAAGGTAGAGCCATGAAGTTTCCACGAATTACCTAGTATAATTATTTATATCTATATGGTCACACAAAGAAGTTCTGCACCATTACTAAAAGAGATTTTTTGTAGGCTTAACTCTAAACAATTCGTTTCGCTACACTATAGTCACTCTTGGCTTTTTTTTCTCATTCAAACTCATACAAAAAAGTGGTTTCTAAGTGGTGTGCTCCTTCTATCTCTGTCTGTTGCTTATTTGTCTCTTTCTTTCTCTCTCTCCCTCTCTCTCTCTATCTCTCTCTCCCCATCTCTCTCTGATAGTGGTAGGCTCAATCTATCTCTGTCTGTCTCTTTATCTGTCAGTCTGTCTGTCTGTCTGTGTGTATCCCCCCCCCCGCCCCGCCCACTCTCTCTTCTCTTTCTGCCTGCCTCCTCAGACATTAAAAAAGCAAAGAACAAAAACGAAAAATCCAACCTGGTAATTCATGCACTACGAGAGACACACACACTCTCTCTCTCTTTTCCCACCCCTCTCTACCCCTTTCTTTCTCTCTCTCTTTCCCCCTTTCTCTCTTTCAATAATTTGGCGCTCTGTCATACATTTTTTTGTGTTTTCCTCATTTACTCCAAAGAATAATGCCATGTGCGCATATCTTTTATAATTATTCATCTCCAAAAGACTATGCAGCGTCTGTTTTCTTCAATTTGTTCTAAAAAAAGTTTAGATTCACTACAATGCTTTATGCCTGTCTCCTGTTTTATCTTTCCAAACACGTCCATCACTCGTCTTCTTCCTAATCCAACATACGGGGGGGGGGGGGGGGGGGGGCGGGCCGTCGAAAAAAGCGAAAAACAAAAACGAAAAATCCAACATAGTAATCCATGCACTACGCAGTAGCCTTGGGGTAGAACATCCGCCTCCGACGCATGTAGTCCATGGTTTAAACCCTGGCGATTTCGCTCCCCACTAGTTGACACGGTATCAGTGACTGGCTGAGATACTGTCTCGTTTGTGGCAGCACATAAAATTGTCAGATATTAGTCTCAAGGTCTCGTCCACAGTATCGCCCATACAATGGTTACGTTGGACGTTAAACCAGCTCAACTACAACTACAGTAGAGAAGGCGTAAGTAGAAAGATTCTACGCTGCCCATTATCAAAAATAGTAAATTTACAACTCATCATAATTACAAGCGAATAAGAAGCCCGGAAACACAATATAGCCTATATAATGCTGACAACTACCTATCCAACAGACAATAGAACAGATGTAAGTAGAGAGATGTGTACGCGGCTCAGATTCAAAATCTGCTAAAACAGGTTTGTAAGTACAACTTTGCGGTTAGCTTACAACTCATCATAATTATAAGCGAATATGAAGCCCAGAAGATAACGCATCTCAGCACAAAGTTCTATTAATAGAACCGCCTGATTCTAAACTACCGCCACGTTGTACTTAAGACCCACAGAGCTGGGCAAACTGGAGCTGAGCAATTGGAACATATTGATGTAAAAGTATCTGGATCGGATCGTCGTCTCATGTACTTGTTCCGGTGCCAGTTCCGGTAGCTAGTTGTAGTAGTTGAGTTGGTAGTTGGTTTAACGTACAACATCAGCAATATGGAGGATATATTGTAGATGGGCCCCAAGATTGACGTCTGACAAATGTGCTGCCACACACGGGACAGGGCGGTGATACCATGACTTCTGTCTCAGCCGGTCACATTAAACTGACACCGACCCAACTAGTTGGGAGTGAAAACACCAGGGCTCGAACAACGGACCTTTTGCGTCTGAAGCCGATGTTGTACCCCAGGGCCAACCTCTCCGGCATCGAGAAAGAAACAAACAACAGCCGGTCACATTAAACTGACACCGACCCAACTAGTTGGGAGTGAAAACACCAGGGCTCGAACAACGGACCTTTTGCGTCGGAAGCCGATGTTCTACCCCAGGGCCAACCTCTCCTTCCCCCCCCCCCCCTCCCGGGCCACCGCGCTCCCCGTTCCTGTAGCTTCCAGATCATGATAAAAAAACAAGAACAATAGAAAAACAGAAAAACGCGGGCATTGATGATAATACAGTGATCAGACATATCTAGAGGTAAAAAGGCAAGAGAGGGTTGGGAAATCAACTACATTCTTATATGCATTATATTTATATCTTATCCTATGAACAGCGGAAGAGATACCTCTACAGTTACCTTCACAGTGGAAGTTACGCAGTTACAGTTACAGGAACAGTAACAGGTTGGTTGGGTTGGTTTAACGTCCAACAGCAGCACTATAATAGGCTATATTGTGGACGGGCCCCAAGACGGACGCCTGACAATTTTATGTGCTGCCACACACGAAACAGGGCGGGGATACCATGACTCCTGTCTCAGCCGGTCACATTATACTGACACCGACCCAACCAGAGGAACAGTAACAGTTACCAGTTCCGAACAGGAATAGGTCCAGCCCAATGTACCGGGGTACCTGTTCCGATGGTTCGCGGTTACCAATTTCAGTTCAGCACTGGTGTAAAGTCTGTAAACACTTCAATACACACGCGCGTTAAGACTCAAGATTTTGGTTAAATTTGAATCTACCTAGGCGAGTTTGCGGTTAGGGAAATCCCCGTTTTTTTTTTTCAAGTTGCCACTCCCCAATACGACCACATCTCCTGACAGACTCACACCACCCACTAACCACACAATGTCGGCTGTCAAGGCATAATCGGAATAATCTATCTGGTTAGCCTGACTGCGGAGAGACATTTAAGCTTCGAATCTTGTACGCCAGAACGATGAGTCTAAACTCCAAGAAAAAAAAATACTGGCTATAAAGAGCTTCGTGTTTGTTGTTTCAACAATGACAAAGGACGGACAAAAAATCCCCCAACAAAAAAACAAACGACAATGTCTGGAAATCCAACGCACTTCAAAAGAATCCAGGCTGAAAATTTCGACATCAGGATGTAAAGGTTACGAAATGCTGATCTCTAACCCCATTAGCTTTAACAGGAATTTTTGACCTCCCTCTGACACACATAATATTAAATTACAGAAAACAAAGGCAGTCGAGCGGGCAAGAGGACCGAACGCCTCTTCCATGTGTATTACTTTTAGTTTGTAGGGTCTCTCCTACTCTTACGTCTCTGGGCTCTTGAGGAGGATTCTATACGGCGATGGATCACAAGAATAACGTCTGACAATTTTGCGTGCTGCCACACACGATATCGAGACAGTGTGAAGAATTTTTTCTTGGCCAGTCATGTTGTTCTTACACTGACTTAACCAGTTGGGAAGGCGAAATCTGATCGTGGGTTTTGATTCCGTGACTTCCTGATTGGGAAACCTAGCGCACTACATAAAAGAGTTCAGATTATTATGACGTTGGCGTCAAGTTGCGTAGTTTATTAACGTGAAATATTTTCTGCTTAATGTTATGTAACGTGACGGAATCAATACTGGGGCAAAACGTGTGGCATCCGTCTTAAATCCGTTTTAGCTTTAAAGGCGGAACGGATCTGTAAAAAGGTTTAACTAAAAAAACTGGTCAAATAATGAATATGCGTCATAATGAGAAGAATCTTCAGTGTTCATGAATATAAGCGACATAATATGTTGATATGAGACAAAAGTCCAATTTGTTAAGCAGTTAGTTAGAGCAGGGACTTTTTTTCCCAGTGCGTTTAGCAAAACGATTGTTAAACGGAAACCGAATCTACATGGTGTGTTTTTGTGTGGTTTGTAATGTAGACTTTTATTGGACTGTTGTGTATGAAAAACTACTTTTCAACTTTTTTTTAATGCGTTTAGCAAAACGATTGTTAAAATAATGGCAACTAAATCTACACAGTCTGTTTTGTGTAGTTTGTGATGTAGACTTTTATTTGACTGTTATGTATACAAGACTAGTGTTCAACGTTTAGATGTCGATATGGCTGAGCTGCAGGGATAAAGGAAGCTAACATTTAATGTCTCATGATACGGTGTACCAGAAATATCCAAGGTTTTTTTTAAACACTTGATGCCTTGTAAACCTAATTGGCATCTGGTACAACTGTCAGTTTGGTATGAGTTTATGGGAGTCCCATGCAGTTAGAAATAGTTTCTCATTTGCAGAGAGAGTGTTTATAAAACATGTGAGCGTGTGTGTTTGTGTAAGATAGAGAGATAGAAAGATAAGAGAGAGAGAGATAAAGAGATAGAGAGAGATAGAGAGAGGGAGAGTGGATAGAGGAGGTGCGTACGGTATAACTTGCACTTGAGACATAAAAAACAAACAAGGTAGAGGTAAAATGTAAGAGTAAACACAGACAGGCAGACGGTGTACTTATCTCTTCAAAAAGAAATAAAAAAAAAAAGCCAAACATGAAATGCAACCTTTTTAAGATATGATAGAGGAAAGACGACAAGGCATAAAATACATGTAGGCCTACATTCTGTTTGGCAGCGAATAAAAGCGAGATCAGAATGAGGAGATGAAAGAAAGAAAACGAAACTGACTCACTTGTAATAGGAATACAAAGTTATCTATTACAAGGTGGCAATGATCATACATGAGGAAACTATCTCAAAATTCGGAATATGGGATGCTCTCTCTCTCTCTCCCCCCCCTCTCTCTCTCCCTTTTCTCTGTCTCTGTCTGTCTGTCTGTATATCTGGCTCTGCCTCACTCTCTGTCTCTCTAATAGACTCTCCCCCTCTCTCTCTCTCCCTTTTCTCTGTCTCTGTCTGTCTGTCTGTCTGTATATCTGACTCTGCCTCACTCTCTGTCTCTCTCTTTCTCTCTTTCTCTGTCTGTGGGCTTCTCTCCCAATTTCCTCTTTCTTTCTTTGACTGTGCTTTTTTATTTTATTTCTTGGAAAGGGACCGAGGGGGGGGATATCACTCTTTGGCCTCATTATACAGGATCTCTTTCGATCTTTGTTTTTCTCTATCGTATATATATATATGTATTTTTGGCTTTGCTCATATTGTGTGCACATCTGATTGTCTTTCACCATACTCTGCCTGTTTGTGTATGACTTAAACTACCCCCCCCCCCTCCGCTCCCTACTTATCTTTCTCCCTCTACCTCTCAATAGTTTACATTGATCATCAACTTTGGAAAACAACAGTTACTGACAGCTTAGATAAAAAATATTGGAATGCGACGAGAGTACACGGAATACATGTATAAGATAATAGCACATTATCACAGCTCAGCACAACGACAATACAAACAATGTTAAGAATTACCACAAGGATTAAAAAAAAATGTACAGAATATGTGGGATCCTGCCCTTGATCTATTTCCAACCACAGGTAAAACTCTAGACTAGAATCTAGTCAGAAATGTTGGGAGGAAAAGTGGGGCATGGGGTAAATGAAAGGTTCGGTGAACAAGTGGGCATGGAAGGAGCTCCCTAGCTCGTAATGCGATAGAACATAGTTAAGATGAGTTGGTTTAACGTTCAGCGTCAGCACTATATAAACTATATTGTGGACGGGTCCCAAGACTGACAACTCCCTCATGATGCGATAGTACTTAAAACACTAATATAAGTACATAATGATGTACCGACAAAAGAAGTGGATACATTTATTTTACGCAATATACCTGAAGGTGCCTCTGTAAGGGATGTTTAATTATACTGCAGAATATATTAGCCTGTCCCATTCCGGACTTATTTTTACATCAAATTCGTCAGACATTTGTCTCTGGACCCTTCCGCGATATCCCTTAGTTAAGTTGCTGACGTCGGACTTTAAGAAGCCGAAAAAAACAACAACCAATCTGTAAACCCCTTTTCTAGTACTGTTAGATCTATTTTTCTTTAAAAATGCTTGATTTGGATATGAATACAAACCAAACTAGATACTACAACAACTTGCAAAAATATACACCTGTAAACATCGAACAATTATAAAACCACGAGTACTCCATGTATCCAAGGCATATTTTAAATTGACTGCAACCCAAATTTGACACTTAAAACAACGTTTACAATAATTCAAACCACTAAACAGAACAAAAATACTGAACCATGAGCAGACTAGTTTTGGATTTGTAAATTCATTGCTTCTGTAACTAAATAATATTATTATTGGTTAGTGTGCCCTTGTGGCTCGTGGTGTGATTTAACTTAGAGTAACGCACTGACTCTTGTAATCTTGAAAGCGGGAGACCTTTACATTATGTCCTGACACTGCAACTTAATCAATGATTCTGTAGAGAGCATTTCCTTTCTTCAAAAAGGAAGAACTTTAAACTACGCCATGACACTTCACATTAATCAATGGCCTTTAAGATTGCATATTGCATTTCTGTTCTTGAAAAAGGGAGAGCGTTACAGTTACACTATGTCGCGACAGTTCACTTTAATCAATGCCTTTTAAGGGTTCCATTTATGTTCTTCAAATTAGGAGAGTGGTATATAATGTCGTGACACTTGTCACTAATCAATGAGTTTTAAGAGCGAATTTCTGTCAAAAGGAAGGGCGTTAATTTAAGTCATGACAATGCACCACGGTAATTATTCAAGGACTTTTAAGGGTACATTTCTGTTCTACTAAATAAGGGCATATAAGTGAATCTCTGTCTTAGGTTGACAATTAATAGGTCTTGAGAAAAGTCATTATGGCGTAGTTTGAGGAACGAATTATAATTCTCGCTATGTTAGGAGTGCAGGTGATGGCAGTTTTACGGGCGACAAGGTGGTCAAAGGGTAGAGCGCACGGTCTATAATCCCAAGAGATAGTGGGCTTAGTATAAGTCGTCACTCTCTGAGGCTACAACTTATATATATATATATATTTATATATATATATGTGTACATATATTTATATACATAATATATATATATATATCCCAAGTTTCCTAAACTATATGCAATATTAACAATATTAACAGGGATTCGAACCCTGGATTTCCTACTCTTCAGTATAGAGAGTTACCAACTGAGCTATCTGTCGTCACTTCCTGAAGCCGATCTAATCGCACCCTGACCTTTTAATGTCACATTTACACCCCCTCACCCAACTCAGTAGCTTCAAAACCCACACAATATTTCTCAGCCGCCTCGCGTGCCTCTTCTAAAAACATAAATCTACCACACCTGTCCAAAAAAAAAGCTCACAAAAAAACATAAAAAAATCAACATCGAACACATGTGACATTGTTAGGTGACCTTACCTTGACCAAATCAGCATCCGTCGTAGGTAGACCTGCTACCACCAACATCATCGTTATTATTTCCAGCTTGAATATAGATCGCCGGCGGAATACTTGGCCATACCCCGCCATTTGGAAAATCAAAAACCCACCAAACACTTCGATGTTGGAACGTCTCACAAGTCCTTCTAACACAGGAAGATAAAGTACGAAAACTACGAAGTACGGAAAGGCAGTCTGAGGGCTCAAGTATTTCAAGGTACCCGTACGCACTGCTCTCAGTATTTTTTCTCTCGGAGTTCCTCAGGGAAAAATGTCAAGTATTCTCAGCTGGGGTGAGAATACCCAAGGACGATCAGGTGGTGGGGGTCCCGCCCCCTTACGTCTCAAGGTGTTGACAACTGCATCCAGTCTGACAAAAATAAAACCCTTCTTCATTGCAGCAGTGCTTAAACTGTTTATGTGGGCCGAGGTTTGTATACATTATGTAGAATGTTGAATGTACAAGTAGAATTTATTTCCCAGGTCACATGACGGGGGCACCTGCGAAAACTGGAGAACGTGAGATGAATTGGTTCCGACACCTTTCCCTGGAAGTTTGCACAGTAGAATAATGCCTGTCTAGCTAAGATATGCCAAAACTAACGCACACACAGACACACACCACGGTATTTGCACGTCTATCTGAGAGGGCAGCTAATGTGACTTTGGACGTTACCTATTGCTAGAAAAGTTCATTTAAAAATGTAAAACAAAACATTAACAGTTCTCGATTACAGTAGGTCGTGACTGAACGCGTTATTCTACGTTCAAATTATTGCCACCGTTAGACTAACCTTTTTTTTAAATCCTTTAGGTATCTTCATATTTCTAAGGAAGACCATGCAGAAAAAAAAAAAATGAACAATTATGGGCATAACATAAACCTTACAAACGACAGAGGTATCCCATCAATAAAAAAGAACCTTAAAACGATATAATGAGATGTAGTTCACTGCACAGTTTTCTGTTAAACAGAGAACAATAATTGAAAGCCTAATATTTGAAATGCCCATTTATTGAAATGTCACACAACTAAAGGTATCCCAGGAATGAAAGATGAACTTACAAACGAAATAAAACCATGCACTGCATGATTTGTCTCTCACTGCCCACTCTTCTGCAGAAGAGGATCGCATAGGACGCCGAGAGAAGTTTATCTACATTGCATCGTATTGAGCTTTTCTAAAAACTCACATTTTCACAAATACGGAACTAATTTTCATTTTATGATTTGCTTAACTAGATTTTCATTGCTTTGTAAAAATCTGATATTTTCCCAAGACGAAAAGGTAACCAACTTTTCATGAATGTTCAAATGCTAAATTATGACAGTGATTTTCCCCAAATCGAATTCTCTTTCAAGATTCTAGGCTTTCAAATACATTACCCCACGGACATAATAAAGTGTGTTGAGGTAATCTTAAATACTCTAAAAGCTAAACTTTCTGCTTCTTTCATTTTACATTTAAAATAAGCATTGGCCACAATAATTTGCACTAAGGCAAAGAATATTTCAAATGTTATTCTGTCTAAACAAGATAAGCTGAATAAATATACAGCCAAACAAACATGCTCTCTGTTACCCTATACATTCAGTGGATTTCCTTTTAGGACGTGGACAAATTCTAATCATTGCCTCTCTAGAAAAGAAAAACAAACAAGCAAACCTTCTCAAACGTTCAGAAGGACGTATCTCGATATAATTATGTCGGTATTGCAGCGATGTTTCGTGCAACCGCACATAATTTTTTCCTCTCAGCTGTTTACACGTTCGACAAGAATGCAAACCGAAACTAACTGTCTGCTCCAGGCAGATGTGGCTAAATGCTAAAGCGCGCGAATTCATTACTAATAGATAAATGATTAGTTCGATCCCCTATCTGACCGCAGTATTCCTCTCCTGTTTTAGAAGGTATCACTGTAATGTGATCGCCTGAGACATCGACACAAGCCCTGAAATCATTGGTCTGTATCTATGTGGCAGTACGCAACAAGAATCGTCAGACGTTTGTCTCGAGATTCGTCGATGATATAGCCTATTTCATCACGTTGACGTTAAATACACAACCAAACACGTATGCCATCCTCGATTACTCTCACCTCTAATTCTATATCGGGGAAATTAATTTTAAAGTACGCACACTAAGTTTTATAAATATACATTGCGCCCGTGAGCAAAACAATTACAACACATCATGTATTTAACATCTGCTTAAGGGCATTTTTATTGCTTCTTCCATTATAAGCAGGTGAACAGTTTCCTGCTGTTTCATTTCTCGTCACAATATTATTGATGTCTGTCCGAGCCTCTTTGGACTTTTTTACTTTGATAAATTATTAAACTATATACTAAGTCACTTAAAATGGACTAATCATAATTTCACATGCAAAAACGGCCAATATTACCTAATCCTACACTTAAAACATACCAGGTATTGAGACAAGGTATTTATCTGGATTGGAGAAAATATGCGTGATGGAGTATCACATTTCATGTTCAAAATAGCTGTGACACTAGATCTAGCTCCAATCGTACCCCATTGTAATAATAATATGAGATCTAGATATATTTAAAATGCCTTGGCTTACTCATCCCAACATAGTGATAGAAAAAAAAACGACTGCTGTTACTTGGTTACTCATGCCTCAGCATTGTTAGGATATCTCAATAGCCTGATACAAATGTGCTAACGTTGGATGCCTGCCTAGCAGCACATATAGAGAAATATCTGAAGATTACCCCCTAAAGGGTTATCATCACTGGATTCACGGAAAGCTATAATGTCTACCAAGACTTCATGAAGACTATCGCAGTTGGGATGCACTGTGTAATCTATAGTTAGTAAGATGAATAATCATTTGACTACACTTAACATTCTTGATGATATGATACTAAGAATTTTCGTAGTGTGTACACAATGTTATATGTGAACGTTTACGTTAAAGGCAAGCTTCTATGTACTTTTGGTCTTAATGTTATTTAAATGTAAAATTAATCCACCAGGGTGTACAATTATTTCAACCTACAAGCTTATTCTAAACAAGTAACAACGATGTGAACTGTCCTCAATTGTGTGCACTATTTTAAGGTATTTTAAAAAAAGTCCTAACATATCGAAAAATTGATAATAATAATAACAACAACAACAACAACAATTAATTATTAATAATAATAATAATAATAATAATAATAATAATAATAATAATAATAATAACAATAATAAGCTTGTTGTTAAACACTAGAGTGTCTAAGTGAGATGAACGTTTCTTTAAATAATAAAAACTGTGTCACATTGACGTTTACCGCAACCTTTGTCTACCTTGGTGACTTTGCCTGTTACTTTTGAAAGCCTAGATGCCAGAAGATCACATACACATTTTTAAGTGCGCAGAGTTCAAATACTTGAAAAAATGGGGTATGGATCTACTTCAGTTCTAAAATGGGAAAGTATCATTATTGGGTTCTGGTAATTCACACGTTTTATCTACCATTTTTTTGGCGTTTTAATTTGGTCCTACATTCAATGACCCTTACTAGTTGCGTCTTGGCACCTCCGCCCACAGGATGTGCCTCCGCCTGCTAAAGTAATAAGACAAGTAAGTTGGACAGGGGCCAAGATGTATCAATGGTAGAGCCCGCGATTTCTAATCGCGAATTCCATGATTTGATCCCCAATAGGACCGTGTTTTTCCCAATGATGTCTCCGTATTATGGGATCAGCTGAGACATAAGATCTGATATACCTGTAAATGAACTAATTAACCATACTGTAACAACACACTCCATGTAATGGAACTAATTCCATTAAATAAGGTACCGTACTCATCAAGCCTTCATTATTCTAGAAACTCACACAAACTATTTATTTTTTCCGTACGATACTATTCTCAGACCTACAAAAATACTAATTTTACAGTGTTTCTTATGTTAAACTTAACACATTCCGACCGCGTCTATCGGGAGCTAACAATTATGTATATGAATGCGTTCCAACTTCATGAACTTTAAGCGCCACAGCCTAAAACTTCATATTGTATAGACCACGTATAGTGATCCCGTATATATATGCCGCTCGCCATTTCCATTTAATGTCTTTGGGAATTCACGACTGCTCCAAGAGCTTAGAATGATACTGCTTTTATGGTAATGAATTGGCCGGTAGATCTCTTAAGACCTTTCTAACATTCGTTGGAGATCGCTTGATAAAGCATTTGAAGTTTTTTTTGTATGTGTGCATGTTTTTTCTTTGTTTATATTACATTGTGCCGCAGACACGGACCTTATATAATACTCAATTGATTACGCCTATACACTGTACCAGCACGAAGAAGTCTATAAGAATATATAAACAATAACAATACGCTTTATGTTGCGATGTATACGGCTGTTGCCTACATTATGTACGATTACCATAAATTGATTTTTCTATTTTTCTCATTTGAGACTACTTTGTATTTCTTTGCTATAGAAAAAAAAATTAAGTACATAGTATGCACATGTAACTTGCTTTGGTAACTGAGAAAATGTGGTCTTTTTCAGAAATGGTATGACAGTGATTTCATGACATTGTATTTAAAAATATGCTGTAGGGCTAGGTCAATCTCCATTGCTTTCATAAAAATTGCAAATAGCAATCCTAATGACCCTCAAAAGTATTCTTTCATACTAACCCTCATGAATTCATAATCTGGAATTATCGCTTAACACTTACTCACTTAGGCATTTACGATCTGTGCGCTTCCTGCGTATTTTTCATTACTATACCCCTCGTTTCATTGCAGCTTGCAAGGAGGCAAATAGAAAACCTTGACTTCAAAACGTAATTGTGTTATAATACTGCGTCTCTCTAAAATCTCTAATGAAAAAAAAATAGAATGTCTTTGACTTGCCGTTAATACCACATTTTTATATCAACGAAAGCTAGCGTGTAGTCTATTTTTAACAGAGCAATTATCGTACATGCAGTTTGTTCTCCAGTACTCAGTATTCGCATCCACTGTAAACAAATCCAAAAATATAGGCTACTTACAAAGGTTTTCCGGGAAAGTCGCTTTTACTGAAAGCAAGAGGGAGAATTACGCTCTGTTCATATCGCCTGAATCAACTCAGAACCACGTGGTCTGTAGGACTAACAAATTTTTACCTTCCATCATCCACCATGGGATTTCCAAAAATAATTTGAGGGTAGGTTATCCCCTATTAAACTACGCATTATATTTAGACCCACGGCATTCTTGAACTACTGTAACAGTCTATAGTTGAACCAGGTGTTAGACAGACTGTTTGAACGGCATGCTCTTCACTTCGGGTTTCGTTTGCGCAGTTTAAATAGCGGACTTAGCGATAATGAGCGCCTAATCTGGAATTTTGAAAAATATATACAACTCTACACATTTTATACATAACTAGATCTATCTATCACCGCAACACGTAGGTTTAACACAATAGGAACTTCCAGTTATAAAGTGTGATGCAAAGTGATTTACTTATAGCGAAGATGACGTTTGAACTTTAATAAAAGGTATATTGATGTTAGGTTCTAAATGTTGGATTCGTTTTAAATTTCAACCAGTCAACCATGAAATGTGAGGGAACATATGCAGTCTTTGGATGAAAATCTAATTTGCAATAAGCTAATTTATTTACACATACACGTATTTCTGCCTAACACAACATAACACTACCAGTTATAGAGTGTGATGCAAAATGAGCTATTTATGACAAAACTTATGTTTGAACTTTGATGCCATATAATAAACTCTTACATTAGAATCTGAATTTTGTATTTGTTTTAATTTTTGACCAATCGATCTGGAAATTTGAGAAATAACACATATTGTATGTATATTATTTGGTATCTCTAATACGCAATATATCTTTACATAAAATAGACCTGCTGCCTTTCACAAAGGTTAATTACAACACACACTACCGACTACTTATTCTGATGCAAAATGAATAAAAATGACTAAGACTATGTTTGAACTCTAATATATCATAAAAAACCCTGACACAAGAATCTGAATTTTGTTTTCGTTTTCAGTTTTGACCAGTCACTCAGGAAAGGTATTATATAGATATTACATTAATGTCTCTAGAGTTACTATAGATGGATATATCCATTGCACAGCAGTTATAGACTAATCGACACAATCACAAACTAAACAGTGATCGAGAAAGTCAAGGCTAACCGCGTATCTGTTAATTTCTCATTTGTCAATAGAGCAAAAAATTCTCGAACATAGAATCTGTAAAATTTATACTCACTCGATCGGACCTACCATTATTATTAATTAAATCGTTCGCTTTCACATTTCAAAATCACGATCAGGCACAGCCCTTGCTATTACTGATTATAACTATAGAAGCTCGACGGTTGTTGAGTAGATCTATTTATAAAAGCTATCCGAGTATGCGCGAGGCAGAAATTCCTCCTGTTTTCCAATCAGTGCAAGCTACTTGCTGATTTCCCTCCCACTCGTTCCCAAGTCATGAGTCTGTGTCTCGTTGAGACTAAACAAATCTACTAGATCGTAGGGTAGACCGTTCACTCGCTCTCTTGTTTCACTCGTTCACAACGTTCGTTCAGTGGAGGTTTAGAGGCAATTTTCGTTTGTTTGCGTGTGCGTCTGGCTGTCTGGGTGCCTGGTGCTGCCAATACCCGCGCATCCTTCGACCTGGGAATGAGAACTGACTCAACTTAGACCTGAGACCTGAGAAGTGTTGCCGATCCTTCACTAGAAGCTTTGCGATGGCGGGACCCATGTCGAAAACGAAAACGATGGGTAAGGGAATAAGCACCGCACCGTCGATTTACGGAGCCACCGAACAATCAGAAAATAGATCTATTCTAGATTTACAGAACCAATGAGCAATCATAAATAGCTAGCTCTATTGTAGACCTACTGATCCAATGAGCAATCAGGGAATGGTTTTATTTATAGACTCACAGAACCAATAGCTATAATTATTCTAGATTTACGAAGCCAAGGAGTTTTTTCAAATAGCTTTATTGTAGACTAACATAGCCTATGCGCGCTCAGAAAATAGCTCTGTTCTAGACTTGCAGAGGCAATGAGCGTTCAGAAAATAGCTCTATTCTAGACTTACAGAGGCAATGAGCGATCAGAAAATAACTCTATTCTAGACTTACAAAGGCACTAAGCGATCAGAAAATAGCTCCAATCTAGACTTATTTCTACATTACCAATGAGTGATCAGAAAATAGCTATATTCTAAATTTACAGAACCAATGAGCGATCAGGAAATAGCTTTATTGAAGACTTACAGAACCAATGAGCGATCACAAAATAAAGCTGTTCTAGACTAACAGCACTAATGAATGATCACAAAATATCTATACTCTAGACTTAAGAGCAAATGAGCAATCACAAATAGCTTTATTTATAAACTTACAGAACCAATGAGCGATTACAAATAGCATTATTTACAAATTTACAGAACCAATGAGCGATTACAAATAGCTTTATTTATAAACTTACAGAACCAATGAGCGATTACAAATAGCTTTATTTATAGACTTACAGAACCAATGAGCGATTACAAATAGCATTATTTATAAATTTATAGAACCAATGAGCGATTACAAATAGCTTTATTTATAAACTTACAGAACCAATGAGCGAATACAAATAGCGTTATTTATAGACTTACAGAACAAATGAGCGATTACAAATACATGTAGCTTTATTGTAGACATACAGAGCCAATGAGCATTCAGAAAATAGCTCTATTTATAGACTTACAGAACCAATGAGCGATTACAAATAGCTTTATTGTAGACTTACATTACCAATGAGCGATCAGATAATAGATATATTCTAGACTTACAGAACCAATGAGTGATCAGAAATAGCTCTGTTCTAGACCTACAGAACCAATGAGCGATCAGAAAATAGCTATATTCTAGACTTACAGAGCCAATAAGCGATCAGAAAATAACTCTATTCTAGACTTACAAAGGCAATAAGCGATCAGAAAATAGCTACATTGTATATTCTAGACTTACAAAGGCAATAAGCGATCAGAAAATAGCTACATTGTATATTCTAGACTTGCATAGGCAATGAGCGACCAGAAAATAGCTCTATTCTAGACTTACAGAACCAATGAGCGATTACAAATAGCTTTATTTAAAGACTTACAGAAACAATGAGCGATTACAAATAGCTTTATTGTAGATATACATAGCCTATGCGCGCTCAGAAAATAGCTCTGTTCTAGACTTACAGAACCAATGAGCAATCTTAAAATAGCTCTGTTCTAGACTTACAGAACCAATGAGCGACCAGAACATAGCTCCATTCTAGACATACAGAATTAACGAGCAATCACAAAATAGCTCCAATCTAGACTTAGGCCTAATTCTACATTACCAATAAGTGATCAGAAAATAGCTATATTTTAGACTTACAGAGCCAATGAGCGATCATAAAATATCTTTATTCTAGACTTACAGAGCCAACGAGCGACCAGAAAATAGTTCCATCCTAGATTTAAAAATCCAATGAGCGATTGGAAATTCCCGTGCTTTTGGGGCATGATTACGCCATTCGTTATCATCATGTAGCTCCGCAAAGCCTGTACTGTCTAGGACTCCGGCACTCCGGGTTGAGCTGTAGCACAGCCTGCCCACACCGCTCGCCACAGACTGCGCTCTAGAAAATAATGCACACCTGCCAACCTTAATTAACAAAATCGTATTCATAGTTTCATACTCATTATACTGCTGTGCTTTTTTAAGCTTTAAATAATGGAAAATGATGGCTACCTGAGTTGGCAGCTGTGGAGGTCCAGAAGTGTTTCTAGTAATAGTACTAGTATGTAGATTTAGTAGGAATAGTAGGTAGTAAGAGTCTAGTGCCACTGCAGCTACTCGCTCTGTAGCCGTGACTTCCGTTGTACCAGAGCACCACAAGCTGGGGTTAGGCTCAGTTCGCCCATTTTACTACGGGCGAAGAAGTGAAGAGTAAAACGGTGAAAATACAGTTATGCGACTATTCATCTTTCTCTCTCTCTCTCTCTCTCTTTCTCTCTCTCTCTCTCTCTCTATCTCTCTCTTTCTCTTTCTCTCTCCCTCTCTCTCTCTTTCTCTTTCAGTCACACTATTTATCTACATGCCTGTCTGTTTGTTTGTCTGTCTGTCTGTCTGTCTGTCTGTCTGTCTGTCTGTCTGTCTGTCTGTCTGTCTGTCTGTCTCTTTCTCTCTCTCTATCTCTCTCTTTCTCTCCCCCTGTCTCTCTTTCTCTTTCTCCATCTGTGTTTCTCTCTCTCTCTCTCTCTCTCTCTCTCTCTCTTTCTCTTTCAGTCACACTATTTATCTATATACCTGTCTGCTTGTCTGTCTGTCTGTCTGTCTGTCTGTCCGTCTGTCTCTGTCTTCCCGCCTCCCTCTCCCTGTCTCTGTCTGTCTGTCTGTCTGTCTGTCTGTCTGTCTGTCTGTCTGTCTCTCTCTCTCTCTCTCTCTCTCTCTCTCTCTCTCTCTCTAGGTCTTTCCATGTCTCAATCTTTTTCTTTCACCCCTCTTTCTTTCCTCTCTAATTTTTTTCACTTAACTGATCACATTTCTCTTACTCTCTCTCTCTCTCTCTCTCTCTCTCTCTCTCTCTCTCGTTCTCTACCCCTCTCTGTCTTGCTCTTTCTCTGCCTGTATCTGTGTTTCTCTCTGTCTCTGTCTCTCTTTCTCTCCATATTTCTCTCTTCCTCTCTCTCTCTCTCTCTCTCTCTCTTTCTCTCTCTCTCGGAACATTCATCTCTGTCTTCGTACCACCCCGACCTACTGTCATGCTTGCGTTCCAACAACGTTTTTTGTTTTGTTTTTGTTTTGTTTGTTGGTTGAAACGTTTACCCTTTCAATGCCTGGAATGCAAATTCACTACGTATGTACTCTGTAGCAGTGTTCGTGTAAACCTCCCTGCGTGTGTGTGTGTGTGTTTGTGTGCGTCCGAGTTTCCTGGTCTACTTAACACTGTGAAAGTGAGAGTGAAATATCGTTTTGTTTCAGTTCTTTTTATGAATGAACCTGACTTGTCGCGGTTATGGGATGGGAAAGTTTGCGTGATCTAGAATACCTCTACTTTAGCAACAATACACGTTTCTCTATTTCCCCCCTGACAATATTGCGATCTTGCCTTAATCTTTTTTTTTTTCCACTTTCTGAAAGTCTTCTATTATGCACCAAACTTTCCCTGCTTTGTCTTCTCGTTCGCTATCGACTCCCTTCCCCCTCTTTTTCCTTTTTTTCTTTTTCACCTTCCTTTACGCATTTCCACCCCCTACTCTTTTATATCACCATTTTGCTTCCTGTAACATTCTCTCTCTCTCTCTCTCTCTCTCTCTCTCTCTCCTCCTCTCTCTCTCTGTCTATTTGTCTCTCTCACTATTTGATTCGTCTTATTCACTTTAAGATCCATTGTCGACTATACGGTGCTTTTCTAACAACATTCTATGCCTCTATGTCTCTGTATGAGTGTCTGTCTGCCTACATGTTTCTCCTTCACCCCCGACCCCTTTATCTCTCACTCTCTCTCTCACTCTCTCTCTCTCTCTCTCCCTCTGTCTGTCTGTCTGTCTGTCTGTCTGTCTGTCTGTCTCTCTGTCTCTCTCTCTCTCTCTCTCTCTCTCTCTCTCTCTCTCTCTTTCTCTCTCTATCTCTTTCTTCATTGCCATTCCATCTTTCTCTGACATGTGTCTCATTTTCTAACCACTCATTTTTTCTGCTCCTTTAACAATCCTCTTTAGCTCTCTTCATTTTCCACAAATACAAAAATCTAAATAATCTTACCTCCCTATTGTTATTGTTCATGCCATTCTTATCTCTATCTCCACCGACTCTATGTCGACATGAACTCTTAACGAGGATTATATAAACACAATTCATAATTCCAGTTTCTTGCACCAGGGTCCACTTAATAACCCTGATGTTGTAAAAAGCCACAAAAAATAATGCTATTCTTTCACTTAAATCGAGCCGCTGAAAAAATAATGCACACAAAAGATTACACAACTTTTATGAAAAAATATCAACTTAATAACTGAAAGAAAACAAGAACTGCAACGTTTATATATTACCCAAACTTGAAACGTGTGCCAGAATTTTGACTACACGTTTTGCCATTATATACATTCTTTTATTCAGATCTACGTAACATAGAAAGCGATTTGATATAATGAACCTTTTTTTTAAAACAGTCAGTACATGTGTTCTATCTAAGCTCACAAAAATACCTTATTTTTTAAAGGCATACAGTGTTTTTTTCTTTTCTTCTGCTGCACTATTTAAACGTTGGAGCATGTTGGAACATTCTCAAAGACTTTTCTTAATGGCCTCTGCTAATGATAAACGTATAAATTTTCGCATAAACTTTGAAGGTTCCCTTTCTTTGAACAGCACAATTTTATTGAAGACTGACAGCCATGACGTAAACGTTTAATATTTGGCAAACCCAAAAAGAAAAGAATATTGCCTGGTTTTGCGTCATAGAATGTTTTCCAATTTTTGTGCCTTCGCACTATGAAACGAGTGTTAATGTGCCAAGAAGCCATATGTGCGTAGGTGCTTAGAGAGAAGTTGTAGTTGAGTTGGTTCAAAGTCCAACATCAGCACTATATATACTACAACACCAGCACTATATATACTATATTGTGGACGGGTCCCAATATTGACGTCTGACAATTTCATGTGCTGCCACACACGAGACAGGGCGGAGATACCATGACTCCCGTCTCTTTTGAATTTTTGAGTTGGTTTTAACGTCCAACATCAGCACTATATAGGCTACATTGTGGACGGGCCCCAAGACGGACGTCTGACAATTGTATGTGCTGCCACACACGAGACAGGGAGGGGATACCATGACTCCTGTCTCAGCCGGTAACATGATACTGACACCGACCCAATCAGTAGGGAACGCAACCGCCAGGATTCGAACTCGGGACCTTCTGCGTCGGAAGCCGATATTCTACCCCTGGGCCACCGCGTCCCCCACTCCTGTCTCAGCCGGTCACATAAAACTACACTGACCCAACCAGTAGGGGGTGACATCCCCAGGGCTGGAACCACGGACCTCGCGTGTGGGAAGCCGGTGTTCTACCCCAGGGCTACCGCGCCCCCCTGCTTAGAGAGAACACACGCTTTGCGATACCCTCCACGATGACAGATGGCATAATCAAGCCCTTAGGTATGGGGTTTTGCGATCGACCACTGGCTCCTGCAGTCTTTGATAGAGCTGTGATTGGACGCCGATGCAGATTACTTTACCTACCGTCTTTGCTAATAATAATAATAATAATAATAATAATAATAATAATAATAAT